>LD378255.1:0-13772 GCA_001465055.1 Ptychodera flava | reverse complement strand
TGTATCTCGCCCATGACGTTCAGGGTATAGCTTACAGATGAGCCAACGGATCAGAATGGGTAAAGACTGCAGGAACTTGTCTTATTTCTGTGCCCTATATGAGGAAGTTTGCTGTCACAAATAGATGCAGGCATTTCATACGAGAACGATTCAAAGATATGCCTGACCAGGATATCCTGGATCTTTATGATGTCTCTGCGATGCCAAAAAAGCCACATTGCCCGCAAAATGTATAGGACATGACTTCCCTTTCGAAACGTATACGAAAATGACAGACTGTCATTAGTTTTACAGTGTTCTGTCATAAACAGATAGAATTACTCCGGTATGTGTGAGATGAAGTTATTTCGTACACTTAAAGGTGGAATGCATCTCGGGCACAAATATTCGGATTCTCAAACTTTTACAATTCTTTTCTGTTCTATCTCTTGTGGTGGTTCATTTTTAAGCCGTTGGTTTAAGAAAACGTTTCACGGTCTTTGTTTTTCGAAAAATCGAAAATTCCATTTTGTCCATAGAGTTAACGTAGGGATGGTTGCTATTTGAATGTCAAATGTCAGTAAATCTTGGGTAATTTATTCCTCTAGTAACAAACTTCGCACGGTGAACCCCGATGTTTATTCTTGTTGTTGAAAAAGAATGGTTGAAATATTCCTTGAGGAAAAGTTGAGCAAAAGTTTAAGTCTTTCACTTTCGAGGTGCATACTACCTTAAGGTAGAATGCGCCTCGGTGACAGATATTCGGATTCGTACTTTTATATTGTCTTTTTAGTCAACCACTTGCAGAGGCCTTTTTAAACGCTCATGGAGTAACTAAAAATTTCTCCTGCTGACTTTTGAGAAAACCGAAAAATTGATTTTTATTTTCCCCCAGAGGTTTCATATGGCGGCCATTTTGAATTAGAAGTAGCGGTAAATATTTACGTTCTTATCTATACTATTATTGTCAAGGTGGATCCCTTTGTTTCTGTAATATATTAACAAACCAAAGAAAATCTCACATTTGCGACTCAAAAGAATGCAAGGGACAGCATTAAGTACCAGTTTAAAGCCAACGCTACAACGCCACGACAAAAACATACTGCCATACTCTGAATTCCATTTTGGTATGAATACGACATTAGTTAGTGAGTATGCAGGCTCGTTTTACACAGTGTACATCAACTACAGCAAAAGTCGGTCACAAATATAGGGAGCTGTACAACTCTGTATTTAATACACATTTACTGTCATTGACAAAATTTGGATCTGAACAGATTTGTATTAGAACTATTTATCCTGAGAAAGATAAACTACATCTGCCTATTACATCATTGCTCTATGGCCATTCACTATTTCGGGTGTCGATAACATACAGGGGCAATTAACCTTTGGTATAATCTAAATCGAATGGGGACATTCTCGTTTTAGGGTAGCCCATTCGATATCCTAGGGTGGGGGTCTGGAATATTTCTGACAAAAAGATTTCCAGCAAATGTCAATAAACATATCAGCAAGAGAAGGCTTGTCGAAAAGCTTTGGGAGAGCGGAAAAAGTACAATGGACCAGGTAAGAAAAATTATGTTCCTCATCAATCTTCAAAACCCCTCCCCAGGATATCAATTGGTCCATCCCTTACTAGGCTTGTTTACTCGTTTGCTAACGGAGAAGAGCTCAATCTTGATTGAAGACGCTGAAGTTCGTTTCAAAGAAGAGGTATTTATTCTCGAGTAGACAAGCTTACAGACGCCGTTGCTCAAAGTACAACTTCCCCCATATCTATAAGTGTCTTGGTACAAAGAGACGAAACGCTAGCTACAATCGGGGATATTATTGGCTTTATACAATACCTAAAACGCATGGCTTCAACCACGCAATAGATATGAATTAAAGATAAAAACATTCATCCTATCTTCAAAATCAATACAACTGTTTAGGTGCAATTTTAAGTCATGATTAATATTTATAATTGACCTCGTTACATGACCATCACGTAGAATTCTCATGTTCGTTCATTGAGTGAAGACAAACAGAGTCGTAAAACAAAGTTAGCCACTAAACAAAGTCACTCAATATCCGACGCATACATGCTACTAAGACGCCAGCTGTCTTTCTGGGTAAAGTCAGCTTTGTATGTAAATTAACTTACAATTCAGATCCTGGTGTTTTATTTAACAGTATCGGTGTGTCAACAAGCGCTATATGTATGAAACTTTGGGTGAGTATTGAGAAAAGACTGCAGAAACGAGTTACCCACGTAACATCTTAAATTAGTATGCCCATTGAAACAGAAATACTTAATTAATACACGTTTTCTCCAATTTTCCTCTAGTTTTAACAGATTTCACAGAAAGCTTATAACATTTGCAAATTATAATAATTGGAACACAAATTTCAATGTATTTCCCATCATAAAGTAAGTAGCCTATGTAGGAAAATTTCAACCATTATATAATTCAGAATAATAATCGCGGGTCCTCGTGCAAATTTTGGTGCAAGCGAAACAAACTACCTGACATTTACCGACACTTAAAATTTAAAATGGCCGCCATCAGTTCGGTAACTTTACGGCGAAAATATAAGTTTTCAAATTTCACAAAAAAAAATAGGATGAATTGTTCATTGACTTCAAGAATTTCAAAATAAGCCCAAACAATCGCTAGATCAGAAAAATATCATAAAACTTGAGAGTCCAAATTATCTCTTCTAGAAGAAAATTCAACCGTAAAATGGTCATTTCATATATCTATGCTCTTGACAAGGAAGCATGGGAAAACACGAACTGGGTGGATGAAATTAAGAAAGGTCAGTCCAGAATATCCGGCATCTCTATGATACTCAATGATGTAGCCAAAGCATCATTTTCAACGAGATGTAAAGAATATGACTTCCCCTACAAAACATAGATAAAATTACATACAGTTTAAAAGTACTGTAATCGTATTGAACTTTTTCACACGACTAAATCCTCGAAAACTTTGCTTACTCCAAGGGATTCAAATGAGCCTAACAAGCGGTGGAAGGTTTAGTATAGATCTGGAATTTCGAATAAACGACCCGAGGAGCATTTTTTCTTAAGGTAGAGCTGCATGTTGACAACACAGATTTTTTCAAAGCAATATGGCGAAACAAAATATTCGTTTGGTACATAGTATTTAAAGAACACCATGTGAAAATTTCAGAAAATTTGACCCGGCCTGAATGGAGTTACATTCTTTTGAAGTTTTGAGCCTGGGAGTAAAAGAAATCAAGAAATGGAGAGATTTGCATACATTTGCATAAATTGACACTTCTTCAACTTACGACTGTTTGACAAGCTAAAAGGTCAACTCAACCAATATGTTTTTCTTTTGTTAACAAATTAATTAAAATTGCATAAATATTTGCAAAAAAGTGATTTTTGAGTTAAATACGCTGTGTTAGGTGGAGCGACCCATTAAGCCCACGGGGGTATTAAGGGGCTTATAAATTGTTTTATTCCAAATGTTTAGACGGCGATTATTTATTGAGTGCATAAATATCAAGGCATGTAGTTTATCCACTCTCGTAGCTATGTTGTTGATTTTTACACTTAGTTGTTGGTGATTTGTATGTCACTTGCAAGTTATAATTCAATTTCTCAAAGCCATTTGAAACACTACATATTTCGCTTGCAAACAGCATGTATACATGTAAAACACAGTTTACTTTTGAATTTATTTAGGACTAGGATTCAATAGTCAACAACAACAATGCAGTCTACAGACAAAATCTATGGGTTTTCATATCCTTCCACTGAATTTGAAGCGCATTTGACATTTTGAAGAGAAGGAAAAGAGAAAAAATCAAGTACAAAAGATGCTAAAAATCTCGCTTTGTTGTGTTTTAATTAGAAGTTGACTCAACAAAAATGAAAATAAAAACTAAATTAACAATATTTTCGTAGTATGCTGGTAAAAAAGAGCAATTAATGAAACTAAGGGGCAAACCATTTGAAATCGGGGGGGGGTCCTGTAAGATTTTCGGAGGAAAACGTTCCCAACAAATGTCAATGAAAACAATCCGCCAGAGAACGGTTGACTAAAAGGTAGGAGAGTGGAAAAATAATGTTAATTGGATGAGGTAAAAAATAAATGCTACCTCATCCACCTTCCAGAGGCCCCCAATATCAAATGGCCCACCCCTAAGCTGTTTACGTAATACTAATGCAAAGCCAGTGCAAGTACTTGACGGTTCAAATTGCAGATTTTACAAATACAACATGTATATTTTCTTAGGATTATTTAATTCAAGGACCCTACCAGAGGTTAAGCAAAATATTGTAACGGGCTTTACAGATCTTACATTGTGCACACAGCGCAAGTCAACTCGCGCCCCTCCAAGTAAGGACCACAGGGTAAAGTACCCTTATCACATCTTGATTCAACGGCATACAGCAAAGCGCCATCTCTGTTTCTTCCACTGTTGGGCCTTGACTCTGGGTGGCGATCCACGCACACGTACTCCGTACGTTTGTGGCTGTGGTGTGAAGACATGAGGTAACCGTAGTACTCGCGTGTCCATTGGTCGGCTGGGCATTGGTTGCGACCCGGGACTATCAGCACAGTGCTGCGGGACTTCACACGGCATACAGAGCACACTGGATTCGTCTCATCTACATGTGCCAGTGGCGAGAAGTGATTCGTCTTGTATTTAGCGCCGTACATGCGAGCTCGACTCTGGTTCCCGGGGACGTACGTGTCGTATATAGGATTCAAAGGCAGACACTGATAGTTCGCACCACTTCCACCACTTCTGCGAAGACTGCCACCTATAACACCTGCAATACAGAGTCGCATAATCCTCAAGTTATTGTGAGAATAAAGTTTTTTATAAAGTTTCATACATATATTGTTTTTCGTTTTTTTGACAATTGCATTTGTTAAATAACGTGTAAATATTTATCACCCATTTTTATATGGGAAGAGATTTATAAACTGAGGAACTCCATAGTTTTTGTATTTTGTATATATAGCTTTCGTGCATAGATTAACAGCCACTAGACATTCAGTTAATATGTAATTCTATAGCTCTGATGAATATTCATGTACATGCACTTATATATGACTTTGTTTCTTTTCCCTAGGTATATATGTTTGTTTTCCAAAACAATGTATTTGTCACGCTTCACCTTATGTAATGCAGCTTGTACGCAATAAACTGAACTTGAACTTAAAAAATTATCAAGGGACTATTCCACTAAGGTGGTATGCGCCTCGAAAAGGAAAGACTTTAAATTTTGCTCAAGCTTACCTCGGTGAAACTTTAAACCCTTTTCATACCAAATAAAGAATAAAAATTTGCGGTCACCGTGCAAAGTTTTGGTACCAGAGAAAAAAAAATTCCAATGTTTAATAATCAAATTGGCCGCCATCCGTCAACTCTATGGAGTTCAATTTTCGAAAAACTACGATGGTGAAACATTTTCTTTCCGCAAGAGCTTTTAAACGAGCACCCATAAGTGGTATATCAGTAAAGAATTGTAAAAATTTGAGAGTCTGAATATCTGTCCCCATGGTGTATTCTACAATTATTATAACTGTTTGTCTGTCTATACGTCTGTTAAGTCGTATGCGTGTGAGTGTTTATAGCAAGAGTTTTTGTATGACCTGTTACGCAACTTAAAGTTTATATAAAAACTATCTACTGTTGATTGACCAATCAGAGTGCTCAATTCAGGGTGTTTTATTTACTCATAAAGCCTTGGTCACCAAATTCCAGAAACGAATGACAGCGCTGTAGTAAAGTATTGTCCAATCAAAAGTGAACATGTCATATTCTGTAGACATCTGGTACGTTTTAATATTCAAATTTGGTAACACGGCGGAAACCAGCTGCAACACAAAATCTGCTGTGCCCTAGGGCATTTATATAATGTGGCCTAGGGCATTTATAGGATGTTCCATTACATTGGAAGGCTATTTCACAAATAAAAGTTTTAATTCATATCCTACACATGTTGCATTGACAAAGGGGACGGTTGACGTAAACACATTGAAAAGGAAAATATATCAGTTAGGGGCGATAGTTTTTAAGTCGGATAAAACCCTCGAACTCGGGCTTTATCCTATACATAAAAACATGTCATGTAATTTGGTGTGGTATGTTCATGGAATAAGCGCGTGATGATTGGTTTCTCTTGGCATGGCTTTCGCCATCAGCGTTAAATCGAATATTGATGATTCAAACATGCGTCATTTTCTCACAGTTTCATCTCGAAAACAGTTGGAAATAGGTCAAATAATGTTCATTATGTAAATTGAACGGTATATGTGCCAGACATTAGGTCATGAGACTTTACAAGACAATGTTTAATAGTTCGAGAATTAAATAGAGGTCTGATATTTAGGCTTTGTGACCTCAAAAAAGCACATAGTCAACCGAATGGCGTAGAGCGAGTAAACTAATATGATTGTATGAGTCTCTCTGGTTGCCATACTGGAGTAGACTATGGATCTACCCGGCATAGCTTACCTTCATAAACCAACTCTGCAGTTGATGGACACGTTTTTTTACCCCATCGGACGTAGACTGCACCGATAGCATTTAGGATTGCCTCAGAAACCAGGCCTGCATGAAATAAATATGGACGGCCAGTGGTTGTAAATTTTGGTGACTTTTTGACAGTGCAAGGTATCGCTCTACTCGCCGAAGAACAAGTGGAAGCATGTTAAAACGCTTAGTAAAAATGTCTAAATTGCGCAGTTGTTGATAATATTTGAACTCAAGTCCGGACAAGAATTAACTTGTCATCTATGACAATAGAGTTTACACAATATACAGGCTGTTGAAACACCAAGTTGCTTGTCAACACAGCGTCTATATGTGTAAAATTGAACTATTACTGTTTACAAATTCTACTCTGGACCAGAATTCGCTTGTCAATAATAAAAATGTAGTCTATGCATGTAGAGGCTGAGTTGACATGCTAATGTGTATCTTTAAAATTTTTGGGGAGTAGAAAAAAGCTGTAGGCCTATTTAACTTTTAAAAACAAAATCAATAAAAAGAATCATTAAAAGTTATATCTACTCGCCCTTTGAAGAAAACTTTGTGCGTGATTCCTGCAGACACACAACTGACAAATTTTGATCATAATATTTCTTGAAATGATTATAAGCAAATGAAAAGGAATGCGTACCTCCGGTATCTGTGCCGCGGACATCACGCTTCGCCACGTGGACAACTCAGTCTTTGATGTAACTTGCATCATGTTTAAACCCATTGCGCTTCTCCTAGAAATCAAGGGCAATGTATCATTTAGTACCAAAGGCTTTCAAAGGTTTCAAATTGCTGATCATGAACTTTTCCAACCCGGTTTATATGACGTAATCCAAAGTGATTAAAAGCGATGCATTTGTATACAGGTTGACCCAAAACCAATATTTAGAGAGGGGGGTGTGAAAATTTCTACAAAGAACTGCTTCAAAGAATTTTACAAATGTGAACGTAAATAGTCCGGCATATATTAATGTTAACGAGGCTGTCATTTTCATCTTATACGAAGATCCCGTCTCGTGAAAGAGCGAAATCAAGGGAAAAATAAAATACTTTCAATTTTAATGAGCCTTTGTCCCTCCCCCCCTGCAAAGTGGGGGTGGGGACTGCAGCTTCCGCTATTCTTTCTGCATTAAAATGAAAACAAAAACAAAAACAAAACAACCCTGCAGACTTGGAGAATGTGTAATCATTAATCGCAGGATCATTGAAACAGATACTGATTGCAGAATGTTTCTCGTGACTTGAGTTCCCGGTGTAAACGTCCACCGTTTTGTACAGTCACTGTACGAAATCATATGTCTATTTCGGCTTGATCTGTGGTTGAAGAGGTGTTCAATAAAAATAATAATCTAAACGCCTGTGTTGGTGCCCGATTGTCTCATCAGAAATTTTACCCACAAGATTACAATTACAATGGAAAACAAAAGGTTATCCCATGTCCATAATCCTGTTACAGACTAAAAGAAAGGCAGACCCAGGGATCGCTATAAAGGCCTGTAAAGCCAAAATATAAAATAAAACGTGTAAAGACCGGAGTTAACGCCGGAAAGCACTTTTCACTTACAGGAATAAATTTTCCGACTTAGTGATTCTAGTTGGTCAACGTGAAAACAGACGCAAATGTTAGTAGATAACTGGCATTTGAAAATGCGGGTACTTTGAGGAACGTTCATTGAAATGTTGTCTGACAGCGCTGCTTACCGTTTTCTTCGTCCTATCCTTCAAATGACTGATATTAGCGACCAATATTTGGATTTTCACTTCGTACAGCCAGACAAGTGTCAAGATAGAGCAAGCCAACAGACAGAAAGCAAATACATCTGCAGCCCATCTCAGGTAACTTGGACTTCCCATGGCATCTGTGTTCTTCTGTATCTCGCCCATGACGTTCAGGGTATAGCTTACAGATGAGCCACCAGATCAGAATGGGTAAAGAATGCAGAGAATTGTCTTATTTCTGTGCCCTTGATGAGGAAGCTTGCTGTCACAAATAGATACACCCAGTTAATACGAGAACGATTCAAAGACATGCCTGACCAGGATATCCTGGACCTTTATGATGTCTCTGCGATGCCAAAAAAAAGCGAAATTGCCCGCGAAATGTACAGGACCTGACTTCCCTTTCGAAACGTAGAAGAAAATGACAGACTGTCGTTAAGTCCAAGTTTCACAGTGTTCTGTCATAAACAGATGGAATTACTCCGGTATGACTGAGATGAAAAAAAAATAATCGCAATCATACCAATCCATAATCCAATAACACTAGGTCAAAATTTGTAAGACAATAGTTGTAAACATAGACACAAAACAGCACATAACAGACAGTAAAGAGACGGTACACAAACAAAGTCAAATTCATGAAAGAAAGATATATGGACCTCTGGCCAAAAGACCAAGAAGTGATGTCAGTGTGAAGTTATTTCGTACACTTAAAGGTAGAATGCGCCTCGGGGACAGATATTCGGACTCTCAAACTTTTACAATTCTTTCCTGTTCTATCACTTGTGGTGGTTCATTTTTAAGCTGTTGGTGTAAGAAAACGTTTCACGGTCTTTATTTTTCGAAAAATCGAAAATTCCATTATCTCTATAGAGTTAACATAGGGCTGGTTGCCACTTGAGTGTCAAATGTCAGTAAATCTTGGGTAATTTTTTCTTCTAGTACCGAAATTTGCACGGTGAGCCCCGATGTTTATTCTTGTTGTTGAAAAAAGAATGGTTGAAATATTCCTTGAGGAAAAGTTGAGCAAAAGTTTAAGTCTTTCAATTTCGAGGTGCATACTACCGTAAGGTAAAATGCGCCTCGGGGACAGATAGACGGACTCTTAAACTTTTAAATCTTTTTAGTCTACCACTTGCAGGGGCCTTTTTAAAAGCTCAAGGAGTAACTAAAAAATTCTCCGGCTGACTTTTGAGAAAATCGAAAAATTGATTTGTATTAGATAATAACTATACTGTTATTATCTAGGTGGATCCCTTTGTTTTTGTAATATATTAACAAACCAAAGAAAATCTCACAATTACTTGCGACTCAAAAGAATGCAAGGGACAGCATTAAGTACCTGTTTAAAGCCAGCGCTACAACGCCAGGACAAAAACATACTGGCATACTCTGAATTCCAGTTTGGTATGAATACGACATTAGTTAGCGAGTGTGCAGGCTGTCTTTACACAGTGTATATCAACTACAGCAAAAGTTGGTCACAAATAGAGGGAGCTGTTCAACTCTGTATTTAATACATATATATTGTCATTGACAAAATTTGGAGCTGAACAGATTTGTATGAGAACTATTTATCCCGAGAAAGAAAAACTACATCTGCCTATTACATTATTGCTCTATGGCCATTCACCATTTCGGGTGTCGATAACGTACAGGGGCAATTAACCCTTGATATAATCTAAATCGAATGGGGACATTCTGGTTTTAGAGTAGACCATTCGATATCCTAGGGTGGGGGGTCTGGAAGATTTTCTGACAAAAAGATTTCCAGCAAATGTCAATAAAAATATCAGCAAGAGAAGGCTTATCGAAAAGGATTGGGAGAGCAGAAAAAGTACAATAGACCAGGTAAGAAAAATTATGTTTTTCATCAAACTTCCAAACCCCTCCCCAGGATATCAAATGGTCCACCCCTTACTAGGCTTGTTTACTTGTTTGCTTACGGACAGGAGCTCAACCTTGATTGAAGACGCTGAAGTTCGTTTCAAAGAAGAGGTATTTATTCTCGAGTAGATAAGCTTACAGACGCCGTTGCTCAAAGTACAGCTTTCCCCATATCTATAAGTGTCTTGGAACAAAGAGACGAAACGCTAGCTACAATCGGCGATATTATTGGCTTTATACAATACCTAAAAGGCGCGGCTTCAACCACGCAATAGATATGAATTAAAGATAAAAACATTCATCCTATCTTCAAAATCAATACAACTGTTTAGGTGCAATTTTAAGTCATGATTAATATTTATAATTGACCTCGTTACATGGTCATCACGTGGAATTCTCATGTTCGTTCATTGAGTGAAGACAAACAGAGTCGTAAAACAAAGTTAGCCACTAAACAAAGTCACTCAATATCTGACGCATACATGCTGGTAAACGCCAGCTGTCTTTCTGGGTAAAGTCAGCTTTGTATGTAAATTAACTTACAATTCAGATCCTGGTGTTTTATTTAACAGTATCGGTGTGTCAACAACCGCAATATGTATGAAACTTTGGGTGAGTATTGAGAAAAGCCTGCAGAAAAGAGTTACCCACGTAACATCTTAAATTAGTATGCCCATTGAAACTAAAATACTTCTCCAATTTTCCTCTAGTTTTAACATATTTTACAGAAAGCTTATAACATTTGCAAATTATAATAATTGGAACACAAATTTCAATGTATTTCCCATCATAAAGTAAGTAGCCTAAGTAGGAAAATTTCAACCATAATGTAATTCAGAATAACAATCGCGGGTCCCCGTGCAAATTTTGGTGCAAGCGAAACAAACTACTTAACATTTAGCGACACTTGAAATTCAAAATGGCCGCCATCGGTTCGGTAACTGTACGGCGAAAATATAAATTTTCAAATTTCACCAAAAAAATACGATGAATTGTTCATTGCAAGAACTTCAAAATAAGCCCAAACAATCGCTAGATCAGAAAAATATCATAAAACTTATCTTCTAGAAGAAAATTCTACCGTAAAATGGTCATTTCATATATCCATGCTCTTGACAAGGAAGCATGGGAAAACACGAACTGGGTGGATGAAATTAAGAAAGGTCAGTCCAGAATATCCGGCATCTCTATTATACTCAATGATGTAGCCATAGCATCATTTTCAACGAGATGTATAGAATATGACTTCCCCTACAAAACATAGATGAAATTACATACAGTTTAAAAGTATTCTAATCGTATGGAACTTTTTCACACAGCTAAATCCGCGAAAACTTTGCTTACTCCAAGAGATTCAAATAAGCCTAAAAAGCGGTGGAAGGTTTAGTATAGATCTGGAATTTCGAATAACCGACCCCGAGGAGCATTGTATCTTCAGTTGGAGCTGCATGTTGACAACACAGATTTTTTCAAAGGAAGATTTTCTTCCAAGATGACAAGGAAACCCCTCATACTATATATTTTCAAAACTCAGAGATTCTAAAGTTTAGTATTGTAGCAGTAGTTTGCTCGAAGGATGAAGTGATTGCATATTTGGGGCAAAAAATCTCAATTTTGGTATTAATATTCAAAATTAATTTAAGTTATCTCTTAAATGTAATATTTCATTTGAAAGAAGTGTACCTGTAGAAAAAAACGACTATTTTGTTTTGCATTATCTATCCTCATTCTAAAATGGCAGGGGTTGAAAGACTGACACTCCTAAAAGTGGTTAAAAGCATAATTAGCAAAATTAAAATACCTCTTATTCAAAATTTAAGAGTTTTATGGCGAACAAAATAGTCGTTTTGTTATATAGTATTTGGAGAACATCATGTGAAATTTCAGAAAATTTGACCAGGCCAGAGTGGAGTTACATTCTTTTGAAGTTTTGAACCTGGGAGGAAAAGAAATCAAGAAATGGAGAGACTTGCATACATTTGCATAAATTGACACTTCTTCATCACGCAACTTACGACTGCTTGACAAGCTAAAAGGTAATTTCAACCAATATTTTTTTCTGTGGTTAACAAATTAATTAAAATTGAATAAATATTTGCAAAAAGTGATTTTTGAGTAAAATACGCTGTGTAAGGTGGAGCGCCCCATTAAGCCAATTTGGTTCTTAAGGGGAATTGACAAACAGGTGACACTTTTAGCGCACCTGTTCACACATTTGAGCTGTTGTCGTACAGATAACTGTCTGTTTGTCTGTATGCCTGTCGGTGTCTGTTTATATGTGCGTAATATCGAAAATTGACTGACCGGATCGGAACCAAAACTGACACGCTACATATAGATTCTGCTTGGAAAAGACAAAAAATCGCTTAGATATGGTTGGTGGCTTGCATGCTATTATAGTAATTTTTAGAATCATGTATTTTGAAATCTGATATTCTCAGGACGACGGCATAACATCTTATGAATCTTATAGTACTTATACCAATCAAGGAAATATATGGCAGATTTCAGGATCGTGTAGAAGTTTTATGAAAATTGTACTCTCACAATGTACATTTAACGTAATGAATTGCCTGTATTAAGGATGTACATTTAGCATTACGTAACCAAAGTTCAGATGCAAACTTGCAATGCACTTCAACATATAACATTATTGAATGTCATTTAGCATTTTACATCAGCTTATTACTAATTTGTATATTTATTTACCTTTTCAAATTAGCATAGCATTGTTACCTCCGTGCAATCAGGGACAGAAAAGGGGAAGACATGACCATAATAGTCGGTGAACTTTGCTAAGTATATTACATTGACTGTATAATAGTACAATAGTTGTGCAAGCGTTAAGCATATTTATGTCAATTAATTAGTTTTTGCATATTTAATGTACATTTTTGGAAGGCCAAGCCATATTTAATATTTGATAAATATATATAAAATAGCAATCAAAGACATAATGCTTTTTCATGACAGCTAATTGGTAAATTGCATATTGATTGGAATGATTGACCCGCCCAAAGTTAACAAGACTTGCTATGCACATTAGAAATACTGTGATATAACCACACATGAAGGTCATTTAATATTGGCACGCCTTGTCCCCTCATTGCTATCTTAAGATTTATGTCCCATTGCTAGTTTTCATTTTTTTTAATAATTCAAGGATTTCTATACGATTTTGACGGAAAGCTGCTCTAAAATTAAAGCCGAAACAACTGACAAACTACACACTGCACGCCCCGGAGGTACTCCGATAGAAAACTTTACAAAGTATGTGGCACCAAAATGGATCACGTTTTTCCGAAAATAAACTAACAAACAAACAAGCAAACAAACAAAAAAAACCCCAAAAACTCACCTATAAACCTGAACATCGTTCGGGGTGGCACTTTCATCTGAAAAATGTTAAACATGGGTGGATGACATAGGAAATGTATCAATGCTTCAGGAAAACTTTCACATTGAGTAACGATATTAAATATATTACCTTACTTTGTTTAGACCCCGGCAAACATTGATATGCATGACGACAGTCAAATCTTCACAACTTGCGAGGTAGATGACCCCGGCTGAATACCCGGTCATCACCCTTCTTTCAGTTTTGGTTGCACATGGCCCCGGCGGTGGCAGTCCCCGGGTTGGTGGGTACCCATGCTTGTTACCCAAGT
>LD378236.1:21331-31801 GCA_001465055.1 Ptychodera flava | reverse complement strand
AATGAATGAGGACAAAAGAACCTTTAGGTATCATGCGACGAAAGTATGAAATTCTTTTCCCATTTGAATTAAATGTGCTGCTACTTCAAAAGGCTTTAACCTGGTGTTGAAAGACTTTGCCAATGCCGATGTTCAAAATCTTAATCAATTCCGCGGTATCATTCACCAATCACGGACAAGAACTTTCACACCCCAAATGGCATCCGCACAGGGATCAACAGGTCCCTCGAACAGTTGATCCAATGGTTATTTCATACACAATGACTTGTTTATTGGTGTTTTGCTTCTCATTGAATTTTACCATTGGACCGCTTATTCACAATCTCCTTTGCTGTATTCAAGTAACTTGAGCATAACACAACCTACCAAACAAGGAATTCGCATAAGTGTACGCTGGCAGGGCGATGAGCTACTTGAAGCTTACATTTCAATTGTACATTATATTCTGAATTTCTTTGAGAAAAAATAGCATTTCATTTATACATGTCATATATAGAGCAACACTGAGAAGCGTGGCTCTGCAGATTGCTTTAAAAGAACATCAATATCGAAAATATTCCGGGAAGCAGCACTATGGTTACACCACGGTGTATTTGTGAAGTGTCGTCTGCTAACTAAAACGGTCGAACCTCGTTCAAGAGCTGCTTACTCACTCTGGTTCTAATTCCTATTTATGCAATGTTTGCATTATATTCCGACACTTTCTCTTCGTTAAAAGCTTGTTTCATAATTATAAAAGTACATACAACTGAGTTTGAAATATAAAAGTCACCGTGGACATGGCACCTGTTGATGCACAACATTAAAATCTATTATACGAAACAATACTATAAGTAATTTATGTAGCGTCTGGTATCCACAAAAATGAACAGCGGCATGTTAGACAGTGTTGCACGATTATGTTCTCACAAAATAGTAAGTCTTTAGTCTTGATTTGAAAAACTACAGCACTTGACATTTAATGAATATGGCTTGGCAATCCAAAATGTAGAAATAGAGATTAGAGCTAGGGTGAGAAAGCAGTAATCTGCTTGCGTAAGGAATTAGTACTATTCTAAAGTAGAAGTTCCATGGATAGAAATTTCAATTCTTGTACCTTCTTGTACGCCCTTTTACAAATTTCAATGGGTAGAATCGTAGTCCCCGGAATGAACTTTGGTGACCCAAGAAGTTTCAGCGTGTAACCGTGTTCACTTGTCTCCTTTGTCAAGATTTGAGGGCATAGGTGTGTGATTTCATAATGGAGAGGTGAGATACCATGACATCCGTAACTGGTAAAGAAAAAATCTCTATAGTTGGCGAGTTATTTATGTCTTCGTACGATTCTGGCTTGTTTGTTTTGAACTGTAGCAAGTAGCATTTCAGACATCGAGTCATTTGACAGGATTGCCGAAACGAGCTTTAAGGTTGACCCGTAGTTTGTCTCGAGAGCTGACTTAATTAATATCACTGTCAACGTGCGTTTCCAACATTAGAAGATCTGTGAACTGCACCTAAACATGCACTGTTAGGCGTGGCTGTAGTGGTCAAAATAAGTTAGGATTTTACGGGCTGTATTTAAGTTGTAGTTCTTGTGACTCAAACATTACAGAAAGCAACCACACATCATTAATACAGTTTGGCTTAAGTTTGACACGCAAAGCAATATCAACGATCATGAACTGGATTTCCACTCTAGAAAAGCTAGATAACTGTCGTTTATGTTCAGAACGATTTAAAAACACAGCTTACCATCGAACGAGTTTAGTGTTTACATTAATGACGACTCTTGCCGCATCATCCACATGCAATTTTTCACCGCAAATATAGCATTACCAACCTGATAAAACCTTTTTCAGTTTACACACTTCTGATAGTCGAACAGTAGACAATTACATCAAGGTCCCTCCACCTGGTTACATTATGACAAATAAATGATGGTACACAAGACGAGATCTTCCGGCTCGAGAGGCGTTCGTAGTTTAAATATGCACCTATGCAGATATTGGGACTCTATAATTTTACGATACTATTTTGATCTACCACTTGTGGGGGCTTACTGTGAAGCTCACGAACTAACCTAAGTTTTAGGCGCCTTAGTTTTTTTTAAAAAACTTTAATTTTGCTATAAATTTAACAACAGGATGGGGACCATTTTGAATTTCAGGCGTCGGTAATTTTATATCCGGTGATTTGTTTCTTGTGTTCCAAATTGTGCACGGCGACCCCTATAATTCTTGATTTCGCACAGGAATGGTTTAAAGTTTCGTTGCGGAAGGTTTTTCAGCAAAAGTTAATTAGTCTTTCAATTTCGATGCGCATACAACCTTAAAGCAAAAAATAGGTATCAGCCGCCACACCTTTTGAATGTCAAAAAATATTCAATGAATCAGTGTTGAAATCTGCAATGTCTTTTCTCTTTCGTTTCTGTTTACCAGGTCTCCTTGAATATGATCACATGCAGTGATGCTGATGGGTCAGATGACGTAGTGGGTGAACCCAGTCTTATAGAGATGAAAGAAAGGGACATACATGCTCAGCAGTAATACTGAATGATTCTTTTACAACACTCTCCGTTAACTTATCATAATATGCTTATGTGTATGAGACAAGTTTGTTTCAGGTTCAAATTTACATGTATTTATAATTACGAATTTATAGGTGACCTACCTCGCTCGAAAATAAACTATTGACACCCAGTTAAGCGTTTTTAATCGACGGCGATAGTACTGAGAATATATGGACACTCATTTATTAAACTATTCACATTTTCTATGATGAAAATTTATTATCTGTTCACTCGAACAATATTGTACAAAACACATCGACAGGGCATCAACTTGCGTCTTGGGTCTTTGGCTATGCCATCTCTCGGAAGTTCCACTGAGGCCATCAGTTCCAGCACAGTGTGGAGGGACAGTGGTTCCAGTCTGCAGTTAGTGTAAATAACTGAAGAAACATTTTATCTCTCTAAATGCCAGAATACAAACTGAGATCTCATGATGAATCGTTGGCGTATCGTTGAACCGTTCGGTTGAGGGCGCTCGTGGACGCCCAGCTTCGTTTATCATTTTGGTTTGTACGGGATTAAAGAGGAAGCTATGTACTGTATATACACAGAACCTGGGCGTCCTTACTCAACCTGGTCACAGGATGTTGCCATGTGTTGATGTAAGTTAAAGCTCCATAAACTGTATCTTTATGCTATTTTTTCAGAATTTTTGTTTAGTGGTTTCCCTACTGCATTGAATCCCTAAACTGCAATTTAATGCCAAGTATTTAGCATATCAACACAACCTATATGAGTATAATCTACATTGTTATTTTGGAACATTGTATTCAAGTCAGGACTAGAATTCATTTGTAAACAATAAACAATGATCACTACACACATATAAGCTCAAGCTGTGTTGACAAAAAGAATAGTCGAAATTTCAGCATGACAAACGGATTAAGCTTAAGGTTAGACACGGTAGTTGATTTACAGCAGCAGAATACTGAAAAACTTGCCACAAGTTTATACAGCTTATGTCCCTTCAAAGAAGGTAGAAATTTTTCGATGAAGTTTGGAAATACATGATATACTCCCACAAAGGACTAGACTATTATCGAAAGTAAATTATGGATTAATAGTTAAGCATTTCTAACCGACAGCGATAGTGATGAGACTATATGGGCTTTTTTAATCATTCATTGGTTGTCCACTCAAACAAAATAGTGTACAAAACACATGGACAGGGCGTCGACTCGGGTCTTGGCCCATGGCATCTCTTGTAAGTTCCGCCGAGTCCATCAATCCCGGTCTACATTTGTTGTAAATAGCTGAAGAAACATATTGTTCCTCTCCATGCCAGAGGATAAACTGACATCTCATGATGTATCGTTGTCCGGCAGGGGAATCTCTGGCTAACGGTTGAATGGTGCGGTTGAGGGCGCTAGTGAACGTCCAGCTTCGTTTATCGTTTCGGTTCTTTCTTGTCCAAAAACACAATACGATAACAATGCCAATATCAAAAGATTGACAATTGCAGGAATGAATGATCAGAATTCATATACAACATCATAAATTGTATATAGTGCCGCTCTTTTTGTAAAACACAAATATAACAATTACAAGAATTTGGGCGAAAAACAGTAATGGGGAAAGTAAAAGCTGTAAATCAATGCCCTATGGTCAGTATTATAGCTTCCCCTCTTCCAAACAATTTTTTCTCCCCTCCCCACAACCAAACCATCCCAACCCCCACTTCCTACAGCAAAAATTACCCCCATTGTCTGCTCACTTAGGATGATTTTGCCCTTCCCACTAAGGTGTGCTGTCTTTTAGGTTCGTACTGACTAATTTTTACCTTTAGCCGGAAAAATTTCGTCCGCAATAAACTTCGACTGGCGACACACTCTAACATGTATAATTGCAGTTTTTGCTTAAACAAGTTGACGAAATATGCTGTTTATCCTTTCGTAAGAAAAGATCGCCACATAAAAAATCCACCAATTCTGAATTTGTTATTAATACATTCCACATGTAAAGTATGTCAGTGTGGTAGTGACCACCAACCTATGAAAATGTTGACAACTGCTTCAGTGGAATCGCGTCATTGGCACAGGTACGCCCCAGTCCCGGACGATGATGTTTAACTTGCCTGTATATTTACCCTCATCTGATGACAACATTGCCAGCTGTTGTAAATTAAAAGAAAATTGTTCTCGCCCACTGACATGAATTAAGATATCCCACTTTGGAGAGCAGACGGGAACTTTTAGATACTACACCGTGCTCCTGTACAAAATTGTAAATTCTTATTACAACATATCTGATGTACTTGCACAGATTAATTTTTATACTACCCCTGAAGCTCTGCGTCGTACACTTCTTTTTAGACCTGTTTCTTATCGTAAGAATATTTTAAAATTATCTTTTTTATCACGGAGCCAAAACTTTTTAGTACTATTTATAATGAACAACATTTAGACATTTAATTTTATTACTTTTAGACGCAATTTACATCAGATGATTTGATTTATACACGGTGTAATCTGTTTTTACTTGTTTGTTTCTTGGTTTATATTTTGTTTTCATTGTCCATTTTTGTCGTGTTTGATTTTCTTGTTTTTCTTTGTCATTTTTATCTTTTATTTTCTATAAATGAGCCAGTAATTTGGCAACCTGTTTGTTTATAAATGAATAAATAAATAAATAAATAAATACATAAATAAATAAAATATCCTCTTCCCTCGTACTGACATAAAACAGATATCCTCGCCTACTAAGATAATAACATATCTGCCCTCCCTCTAACAAACCGCTTGCGAACACCATTTTTCACGCACAGCTTCATTGCCTGCACCTGGCCTTTGAAAGACGCTAATGATTTTGTCAGAATTCGTTAATTATATTAGAAATCAGCGAGTATATTCCACAACGTTTTTTTTTCACAATGAAGCTGTCATGTGGGCTGATTGCATCATTATTACCGAGAATTTCCAATCGGCGTACTCTGCCCTAGAATGACGCAATAATGATCCAGTTTCAAAGACAGGTAGTGTCAACTGACGGTGTTTGCCACCGAAATTGTTTACCTAACCTCGAATACATTACAGAGTGTGTTAGCACATGCACTGTGTCAGTGATTTGGCAACGAGGTTTTGCAGCGAGGCGAAGTATATGTTACTGTTGAACACGCCTGCGATATATGAAAACACATTCTCGCGAGCCAGAGCATGATTTTGTTCCGCAGACGTACGCAAGAATCAAGCGCCAAGCAAGCTGTTGCCGTAAAGGGCCATGTGATTTACGACGATGTGCAAAATCAACCGCGGTCTCTTCGCGGGTAGCGCCAGGCCGCTGCCGTAATTGGGGCATTGTTTACGACGATGATGAAAACAATGATATGACAGTTTTTGTGCATAACGCGGTCATTATGGTCAGTAAACGGAGCCAAGATAATTTTGAAGACGGTTTATACTACAGTCGTGCGCTCAAAAAACGTAATACATTCTGAGACTGACAGGGCCAAACGCAAGTTTGATTTACATTACAATTTATTAAGGTTCGTTTTCTATAATTCTATAATTCTAAAATTACGAACATATATTGAATTATTAAGTAATTTCCAATCCAGGCAGCAAGTTTAACAAAGTGAAATGACTACTGCAATTTACAATTTTTCCAATTTTCCCCTCACAAAAACAAATATTTATGCGTTCAGATGAACACCTCTGCATTTGACTGATATACTACGCCATCAACGTGGAAGTTCACGCCAATGATGGTGCATGCTTAACGACATTCATGATATTATCTTAGTTTCAAAGTTATCGAAGTATACATTTTGGGCTACGATCTGATTAGTCATTGAAACCGATATTTCCTTAAAAATCTTAATCAAATAATCGCACAAAATTAATTTGCGAAGACGTTACAATGAAATTTTGGATGGCTCCTTATTGTATGAAAATTTGCCATAGGGTGAATGCTTCCGTTCCTGCGCTAAAAATGCAGCATCTTAAGTGAGTGCAGACATAGAACTCCTGATCCCGAATTACGAAGTCTCTCGAGAGTTGACGATTCAAAAATCAGGAATTTGCCTGAAAAAGACTGGGCTCAATCGTCCTCATGAAAATCGTCAGGTTAGGGGAACCTTCCTCCAGTTACAATAAAAATGGGACCTAACAGAACAGTGTTGATTTGAAATATTGTTAATGGTGAAACCAGTGCTTGCCCGCTCTACTGAAATTCAGAATTCAATTCATATCGCATGTAAAACTGGACGAAATAATCCCTTGGATTAATTCCAAACTTCAAACACATAAGGAAAATTTTCTGTAGGAAAGAGAGACAAAAAATATATGTACACAACTTACCTAAATAATTATTTAAAAGAAACGCCTCCATAAATTTTGGGTTATGACTTTCTGTTGCTATAGAGTAGTAATTCTAGAATTCCCATAAAAATTGGTGTAAATTGGTGTATGACATTGACCAGACTGGTGATTTAGTTTTGAGCTTGAATAATAATGTTCAAGTATTAGTTCAGCACTTACGTCATCACTCCAAGCATTTATTGCTTTAAATCTGGCCCATCGTGGTAAATCACTGACCTTTTTGCTAGTTTGCCTGCTTTAAGGCTTTGCGAAGCCTGTGCTTGTACTCTTAGAAAAGTCTTAAAATTTTAGGCTAGATTATTTTGCACTAGTATCTGAAGAATTTTCAAATCCTTCCTAAATATTTAAGTCCCCTCCTCCCTAGACTGAAAACCTAACCTGAAACTCAACTCAGGAAAGGTTCAAAGTCCAATTTTTTTAAACTCCTTCATTCCGCTTGTTTGCCCTACATCTAGTCGCAAGTGAAATTTAACCATTCAACGGTTGTCAGGAATCTAAGCGTGGACAACCGGAATATTTACGGGGCAATTTCATTAAATGAGTTTATGAGCAAAACGGTCGGATGAATCATTATAAACAAACACGGATGTTTGTTTACTGGTTTCTATGACAACCCGTATTCATAGCCACGAGAAAGTGACGGCATATACTATACCCGTCAAATGACATATTGTCATCAAAGTCGTAGTCCTTTCTACAGAAACTATCTGATTCTCAGCCAGCTCAAGTGCCAGTGTGTAAGTGTTTCTATAAAGAATTATCCTGGTTTTTCAGTGCCGCAAAATGTTTAAGAGCAACATTTCAATTAGAGGTATACTGTCACCTGTTCCAATTTTGCCTCAGTTACCATGGAAAGAGAAAATCTAACCAATCACAGATTTTAAGCGGGTGGCCGCTTTTCAAAAACATCGCCCTCTCATGGGCATTTTGAATGCCAAGGAACGCCCCTTTGACCATATATGGGTGTATTTAGATTACAGGTGACTGTATACCTTTAATTGTCAGAGATAAAAGACCACCGATGGTCTGCATGATAAAACGGACACTGCCACTCTTTCATCCATACCCGTGAAACAAAAGATTTTAAGCAAAACAAACCGATATTTTTTCTGGTAAATATCATTATTTATAGGGCGAAAAAATAAGTATGCGGCTGTATTCAAAAATATCATCAAGATCAAGAAATAGCAAAGGAAATGTTTCTGCCAATATGAATGTGAAGGCAGTCAAAGGTGAAAGTTCACGGCCCATGAACCACTTTGTAACATGTTGACATCAAGATATCCTTCAAATTACTCTTCTGATTTTGTTACTTAAGCGAAACAGCCTTTTACTGCATTAAAATAACATCGATTTGTGACAGAATTGGCAAGTAAATTTGGCTGTTTACTCGCCATCATAAATTTCCCGCCATTTTCAATAATATTTCACATTACAGAGAAAACATCGAATAAAACATCCCAGTGGGGGCGGTGCATGTCATGTTTTCCGATGAAGTAGTTTAGTGTCAAGTTTTGCAATAGGTCAGTTTCAAGTTTTCCGATGGTGATTACAATATCCTGTCAACATTCAAATTATTATGTACAAACACAATATAACATTTTCCCCTCATGAAGACGGTCATATTTGAGGGGTCTCTTCTTTATCATTTACCTTGTTCAAAGTTGCACACGCCATTCCAGTCCGTACCAAAATTCACTAGTACACTAAGTAAAAATACACAAATCAGTAAATGAAATCGTGGAAATAACGCGAAGAGTTTCAGCTCGAGAGAAATTTAACAGAAAGAAGTCCGTTTCGATTGGAAAGAGTAAGATATGCTATGCCTGTCCTTTTGTAACATTTTAATAAGACTTGAGCACTGTCGCAAAACCCTTAACGAGAATAGAAACACCATTTTTAAAACAGGTGTCGAGTGATGATTCTTATTTCAAGAAACGGAATGGAATATGTCGAACTAAGTTGACGCAGTGTGGGAAACGCAAAAAGTACTATGTTGGAAAGTTGTCCTGTTTTTAAGAGACATCGTTTACGGAAAAGCGGGACAGTCTAGTAGAAAAAAATGTAACCATGCCACTTCTTGGAAAACTATCCATAAATGAAGGTCAGCAAAAATTGTTGAGATTTTAGGGGAGTATATGTGGGCATTTTAAAAATTCGATAACATCGTGAGAAATGAAAATGCATGTTGGCATTCTGACCACCCCTCCTACAATCTACTGGTTCATTCATTATTTCTGATTTCATTTCGTGCTTATTTCGTGATCCCGAAAGTTACACAAACTAGGTGGTTGTCTGACAAGCCTTTATAATGAGTCTGTTTGCTAGGCAGAATTCATTTTCCCATGACCTTGCTGGAAATTAATTTTCCTTATGCAACTCACTAGAGAATTAATAGCTGTTTCGGTCATTGAACCCAACTACGCAACTATTTAGTGATAAAGACTTTCTCGCTGCCACATTCAATGTGGTGACGTATATGCTTCGAGGAAAATCTTTCCGAAAAGATAACGAAAGTCCTTGTAGGGCTTGGCTCGAAGTGATCTCATTTTCCCGGTATTTGAAAATATTTCACGACTGTTGTGGCTTCATCCGCTGGGCAATGATTGTTCATAGCAGTTCACATACACGTAGACCGAGAAAGACATTCAGCACTTGTCATGGCTACACGTATGACTGTATTCCTACAGTAACGTCTTACCAGTGGGAAGACAATACGACATGTAAAGTAACAGGGGGATTTTCTTGGAACTACGGGACTGCATGGCGACACAAAAGAAAGAAAATTAACACAACCATATACTTGTTGTAGCTCTTCGTGGCAGAGCTACAGCCCGGAGCTACAGCAAGTGGTGTGAGGCCTGTACCCGGTAACACACAGTCCTCAGCCTACCACGCAGAGCAAATACATAAATATTTGCTGTTGCTTCCCCAAGGCAGAACATAAGAAGTATGCAGCGAAGTGTTGAATAACCCGGAACAAGCATTCAGTCAGACGTTAAGGTGGAATATGCCACTGGGACACATTTTTTTCCGGACCGTAACAAACTTTGACAATACACTTTTGGCCTACCAGTACTTCTGTTGGCTCATTTTGAAGCTCATAGAGTATCTAAAGTTTTCATCGGCTTAGTTTGATGAAAATCGAATGGTGATTTTTCTTTCTTAGAGTTATACACAGTGATGGAAAAAACTTTAATTTTCAATTTGATATTTGATTATTTGTTTCTCTGGTACCAAATTTTGCATGATGACCCCGAATTTTTGTTCTTGATTTCCAAAGGGAATGATTTCAAGTTTCTTCACGCAGTGGTTGACATAAGCTGAAATAATGGGCATTGTTTTACGACAACTTTCTTGACTAATGCACAACACTAAAATTTCATGTATCTATACGATCATACCATGCATATTGACCGGTCCATATCAATGATCAGAGGTTTTAACAATGCATTAAAAGTTCACCCACTGTTTTTGTCTTTGTGAATGAAATTTATATGTTTTATGAATATCTGAAGCATCGTGTAACTTCAGGTATCTACAAATTAACAAAACCAGGTTGGGTACGGAGGATGGTCGGAGGAATCGAGGCGGGTTAGTTTTGTT
>LD378232.1:0-19260 GCA_001465055.1 Ptychodera flava | reverse complement strand
ATATATATATGTTTGTGTGTGTATGTATGTATGTATATTATATATATATATATATATATATATATATATATATATATATATATATATATATATATATATCCAATATATATACATATATATCCAAATATCGGTAAATGTAGGTAATTCGTTTCTCTAGTACCAAAATTTGCTCGGCGCCCTCCGATTTTTTCTTTATTTAGTAAGAGAATGGTTTGAAGGTTCCTTTGAGAAAGTTTCAAGTTTAATATCGAGGCGCCAATTACCTTGATAACACAGACACAACCCTAATTCAGACTAAAGCGAAAAGACTTCAGAGAATGAAAATATGGAAAGATTAACGCCTACCTCGGAATTTTTTGTACATATCACGAAACAAGGCAGTTTTGAATTTAGTCACACTTTTTTAAAAATCAAGTGATCCTCCTGTGTTGTATGTAAAACATGTGACATCTCCAAACTTTGCAGTTTCCCGAACATTATTATCTATTCATGGTGACCTGACCCCGGTTTTTATTTGCAGGCCCAACCCCCGGTCATGATGACTGAACGCTCCCTAATCTGCACTGGAGCACAACCACGCATTTGATCGTGTAACAATACCTTAAAATAAAACAATGATGATGATGAGAGGGTAATTTAAGACGGGAGTATGTTTGCTTCCGGTCAATCAAGCTGACGCCAATAGGATTACAGAAATCGGCTTTTGGGTTGTTCACCGAAGAATTGTAAATTCGCCTGACAGGTGAATCACCGACGGTGTTCGTGTGGTCTATCCCAAGAACAATATTTTCCCGGCGTATCAAGGGAATAATAGCTGTAAATTTTGACAATATTGTTTTTTGTCCTGCATACACTTTTTCCATCTCCCTAGAGTGTCTTGAGATACTATAGATGAGCTTTGTCAACACAATGGAATGAGTGAAACCTGCATCGTTTATTGATGAAGATGACATCCAGTCTGCAGTAAAATTAAATTTTCAGCAATGATGCTGGGCTTTACAGGCTGTGTTTACGAGCTGAATGCTGGGGATTTCGACATGATTTTCGGAGGATGACAAATAGCTGTATTTCTCAAAGAAAACTGTAGTTGCATAAAAAATCCTACCAAGGGAGCTCCAGCTGGTGTAATTTCTCCTTTTCTGTCATCCCGTATTCATTCTACCACAAATGATGTTCATCTCTTTCCGAAACGTCATCTCATTGATTTTATGAAGGGACAACAGCACTATCTTTCATATCTTTTCCTAAACTCTTCTGTACTGTTTTTTTTTCTTCCGTCATCCATCATGTTTCTGAAAAGAGTCGATGTGTCCGGTTTACAACCTGACATGTAATTAGACATCATCTCTGAGGTCTGCGTATAAGAAAATTCTCCATAGTTACTCCGGAGATGTGTATACCAAATCGAATTTCTATAAATCTAACTTTATCTTTAATTGCGCTGTAAGGAAAGCTTGCAATGCACAGGGACACATCATTGGTTTGCAGTGGTTATTTTAACAATATTATTCACATCATGTATATCTTGTAAAGTGAGCAACAGATCTAACTGCCTGTCCTCTCTGGAGACACCTTCCAGTGGTACTCAGAGCTCAGTGACTATCAACCCTTGCCCTAGTACACTAAAATGGCCACCGTCATATTTTCAAGTATGGTATTACAGTACTGGAAGAATACGTAGTTGCAAAGCGTAACTATCTGTCACGGTACGAAATTTCTTGGGTGCATTCAAAATCTGCTTCTCCCGAAATGCCTACTTTAATTGCATCATACACAAACCTCTTCAGTTTAATCAACCTTATTTATTGTAGACTTCTTCATATCAATTCATTTTTACACGCCCCCAGTGTTTTGGCGGTTTTATTTGTCATTTTATTGATACTTGAGAGATATAGGAGAAGTCAGATCTGCTACCATCATCCATATATGTAGCAGTTAAATGTCATTTGGGATGACGCTTATTGTTCACAAAATGACGTCATAGTTGATAATTTCTTTTATCAGTCGTGTAGTATGAGATAGATGATCTGAAAAATACCCACATAATTTCATTATATTGTAAACATCATAAATCAAATGTTCTTAAAACATATCTCTCGCAATAAAATTCTTGCTTACGTGATAAGAGTAGCTGGTGAACAGCACGACCTTAGTAGCCATCCTGATCGCAAGTACATATCTATTGAAGAAAGCTGAAATTTTGAAATCTAAGACACTCGATAAGTCGTACTATGCAACACTACACTGGTAAACACACTATCGTCGATTGCCACGATGCAGTGTCACACGCTTTGATGCCTGGGAAATGAGCATGTCAACAAACCAACTTGTTCCCCCTTTTTAGCCTTATTTGTCTAATTACTACCGAACCGTGATGGAACACTGGCGAAATGAAATCGAATGGTCTCCTCTTTTATTCCCATACACGCGAGATGCTATTGACATAAAAGTGAATTCACGATAGTTATCACAAATCACTTTTTTCACACTAAAGGCTACTGCCATCATTTTATCCGAAAAGCTGTAAATTTTCAGCTTTTAGTGGATCAAACATATCAAATGCATTTCTTAGACACAGTAACACATGGTACACCATGCTTACTTCTGTTCGCTATAACTGAACTTTCCAAGGACATTTATGCTTCAAGTGACCCTACCTAGCCCAAGCTACTGAATAAATAGCATCATCAACAACTTAATGTGTACCTGCGTTGTCCTTAAAATAAACAGCCAGAGAGAAAACACGCCTAATATGTGCTTTTTCAGCCAACTAGTGACATGTAAGCGTCGCATAATTTTAGAACAACTGAGTACTGCCTGCATAGATAGTTTAACCAGGATGGAGGAGCGGTCCCACCTCTTCTACAAACGAACCGGTTGATGCATCAGCAAGAGTTGGGTGTCAAGGAGCATTGTTTGCGGATGATGACAAACCCGTCAGACACCTCCTTACAAAAATCACAGTAAGATTTCAGTAGCATTTACACAATTTTTAATCACAGAACGAAAGACTAAGTCACTTTGTGAAAACTATGGATCAAAGGTGTGTCTAAATCTTGCTTCTAGTGATATTACAGCATAAAATGCATTACTTCTTTAAAACAAGAGAGAAAGAAAAATGAAATAGTAAAGTGATCTGATCGAACCTCTTGTAGTTTCGTTCACTCTGGCATGGTAACGAATAGTGAAAAAAGGGCGAGTATTCTGTCAACTCAGAAAATATTCCATCGTGGAACACTGAAAAAGAAACTGCGTGTTCTGATGACATCTACGGTATCTAATAACCAATCCTTCATAGGTATATTGACATGCAATTCCTTGTACTGATAGAATACATTTCTCTTGTGAGTGGTTTACTGAGTAAATAAATGAAGGACGCAGATACCATCGCTCAACAGAACATACGTAATGCATGTTTGATGTTCTGGACTTAGAACGCTACGCTCTCGCTACTAAAAATCAATGATAAGTCGATCATATTCGATTCAATGATTATACTCGATCATTTGAAGGAATCGATTACAGAACTAATTAGAGTGTGGAATTTCATAACAAACAAACAATCATGTATTTGATTTTTAGGCCACACAACTTCTCTGTACACACACAAACACACACAGACCCCAACGCGTCGGTACGCTAGAGGTGCTTGATAGAACACCATGGTACCAATACCTAGAGAGGGAGGCGTCCCCGTGCGGAAAAATTATCAAAACTATATGGTGGCATAGACTGGAATAAACAGTGTGAAACATCAGAATAAAGGATTCGGTAGTAGAACTTCAAATTTTACCAATACAACTGATTTTCTACAGGACACTAGATAGCTTTCATACGCGTATCTGTTATGTCTTGTGTGAAATCTGCAAATCATCTACTTGGGAGCCGGGCTTGGGAGCGACCATCACAGCAACTGTTGCTTCATGTGCCGAAGTCGTGTTCCACGACGTGGGTTACATTTCAGTTGCTGCTTCCTTTTTATAAAAAAAACCTTAGAAGTATACGGATTATGATACGCAATGGAAAGGGGGGAGGCTATGTGTGTTTGAACCCTCCTCGGGATGTTTTCACAGGGATAGTATCTTGCCAAAGAGTAGGTCGAAGGTAGTAAAAGTCTTTCTCTGACATTTGACATGTTGTGTTACAATATTCTGTTTTCTGCTCTCGCTCCTACACTATAAAGCTACTTATCGTCCTCAGCTCACCATCACTGCAGCGTTGTAAAACACGTTTGTAACAAGGGGTTTAACACTGGTTAAATCAAAATTAACCCTATCTTTTCATTACTTTTGTCCAGAAAAAAATAGAATTTCTTCTGCTTCTCCGCAAAGTATGTCGACATTAAATTCAAATACAACGCCCTGTGTGGACTATGAAATATTGCTGATTACAAATGAATTATTGTCAGGGGTATAGTGAAATTATAAACATGGACACATTGACAATAAACACATGCAGGCTGCCCTAATTGGGCGATACGAAGCGAATTGCCTTGTATGAGTCCTAAAATACGCAGTATTCAACAAGGCTACAATGGGCACAGCAAGGAAGTACAAAGAAATGAACGAAGACTGTGCTCGATATCAATGAAGATTATCAAAACGATGTAGTTACTGAGAATTAAAGTCACATATCTGTGATCAGGATGAACTTTGCAAAAGTGCATATCTGTGTCTGTCTGTCTGTCTGTCTGTCTGTCTGTCTGTCTGTCTGTCTGTCTGTCTGTCTGTCTGTATGTATGTATGTATGTATGTATGTATGTATGTATGTATGTATGTATGTATGTATGTATGTATGTATGTATGTATGTATGTTGTATGTATGTATGTATGTAGTATGTATGTATGTATGTATGTATGTATGTATGTATGTATGTATGTATGTTATAGTATGTATGTAAAATCCTGTTTTTATTTATGCATATATGATACGTATGCGAGCACGTGCGCGCACGCCAAACACATCTTTATAATTATCTATAAAACGAACTTGTGATTGAAAAAAATATAACCATGAAAGAAATATATTGCTCGGTCCGCAGAAAATTGATAGAAAACTTTATTGATCACAAAATTAATGTATATGACTCGTATTCAATAACTTGCAGTCACGTGACACTCAATGTCATGAAATGATCGGGGCAAAATTTACTGTTTTGTAAAAATTGGAAACCAGCTCGCCACCTCTGATGTTTCTGATATTATGCTCAGAAAAGTGAGAACGACATTTCTCATCTAGCCTAAGTAATAGCTTTCCTTCAATTTCTTCGCTGATATGTTTCAGGTATAGTGCATTATATCATAGACCCTCGAGAAAAATGATTATATCTGACATTTGAAATTTGTAGACAGTTGATTGCCTGTTATTTGATTATTGCCTGTTATTCGATTGATTGATAATTAAACAAAAACAAAACTTCACAAGATAAGATTGATATGTCTTTATCCATTTTTATTAACACTGAGTGCTATATCAAAGTGGATCTATGTGTGCCATGTTTGTGACATTCACCATCTCTCTGCTGACCAATGGAAATCGGACAGGGAACCTGACGGACTTACGCTGGAGATCACCTGACGCAGCTCCCGTTTATGCAAATTGCTCAAAGTACCCGGATTATGACATTCACATCATGGAAACTAATCGTTAGTAGGATGACACGTGACAAATGTTTATTTTACCGTGACTTACTTTGCAATCACATTACATCACACCTATACCAACACCTTTACGAACAATGCACAAAGTCTGCAGGCTTTTAAATCTAGCAGCATACACACCAGGGTTACATTGAAATTTATCACACTGGGTGGTGAGCCCCGATGAAATTGTCTGAATCAAATTCATAGCAATCGTTACTAAAATGAGTGTCATATTAGCCTTTAAATTATAGAAAATTATCGCATTATTTATGTATTTTTCATTATTCACTTATTCATTCATTCATTCAGTTATTCATTTGCATTATTTATTTATTTATTCATTTGCAAATCAGGTAAGCCACTGACATGTTTAAAAGAACAGGAATAACATAAGTATAGGATAAAGCCCGAGTATGAGGGTTTTATCCGACTTAAAAACTATCGCCCCTAACTGATCTATTTTCGTTTTCAATGTATTTACGTCAACCGTCCCCTTTGTCAATGTAACATGTTTAGGATATGAATTAAAACTTTTATTTGTGAAATAGCCTTCCAATGTAATGGAACATCCTATAAATGCCCTAGTGCACATTATATAAATGCCCTAGGGCACAGCAGATTTTGTGTTGCAGCTGGTTTCCGCTGTATTACCAAATTTGAATATTAAAACGTACCAGATGTCTACAGAATATGACATGTTCACTTTTGATTGGACAGTACTTTACTACGGCGCTGTCATTCGTTTCTGAAATTTGGTGACCAGGGCTTTACGTGTAAATAAAACACCCTGAATTGAGCACTCTGATTGGTCAATCAACAGTGGATAGTTTTTAAGGAAATGTAAGTAAATGTTTATCTGTCTCTGAAAACAATATGTAAATCCCAGAAGAACAATTTTACATAAAAAATTGCCGAAACAGAGAAACAGCTGCTTGAAGCTTTCCAAAGGTCGATAAAATGTATGATTTATAAATCTATTCATTGAATCGATTTAAAAATTGATTAATCGAGATACATGCCCCAGTTTTACCCAAGTTGTTTTCTAGTAATGCCAATACTGTGTCCAAACCAACAAAACTTCGCCGTATTCTGTGGTTTCTTTGTAATGCCTCATGTATTTCATTTGGTTTCTTAGTCGTCTAATCCATAGTTGTTCAATTACATAAAATTTTCATTTGCTACCGTCATGATTACAGCACCTCGACAACCTAGTTTCATTTGCGCTCCATTGTAGACTTATAAAATGCGCATCTGCAATCATTTCTATCACTCTGTCGTTCTTTGTCTGGTTTTATTGCTTCCTTCGTTGGATTTTATAGATATGTTGCAACCAACGCACTTGACCCTGTGCGTACCATTGAAAACGGCGTTGCATCGTAAGCGCGCTGCGCTAATTGGTATCTGTACGAACGGGGTAACTTGTTATTGACGATGATGAACACGGAATGCCTTGATCGCAACGAAAACAAGAAAATTGTCATTGTATCCGTAGAGGTCGCGCTACTCTCTGGCGCAGTCTTTGAGCAGCTGCGCCCTATTGTTCAGCATTCTTTTCTTGTCATTGGGATATTTTTTTATACTAGTCCTGAATCTATTAATCAAAACAAGTGAGGGGGCGTAAGAGAAGCGCTGAGAGACAAAAAACAACGGTGATTGAGGTCGAGCCGCTGGGTCAGACAACATGGAGACGAAAAAAGGGGAAAAGATGAATGGAATTGTGAAAAAAATGTAAAATGACGAAGGAGCAGAATTTTATGAATGTGTCGCCCGAGGAAACTCTGCGATTCGTAACAGAACGATCATCTATGAGTACGCGTTATTGAGGGAAAAGACCACTCATGAAATGCGTAGATTGTCCGCTTCGAATCTGGTTGAATGCAAATCTCAATCAATATGAGGAGACGAATGGTTGCTATAAGTGGGATGAGATGTTGAGGGAAGGCCATTTCTCCTAAAATATTTGACTTGGGGGAAAGGGGAATGGAATTTCATTGAAGGGAAAGAAATCACGGATTTATGAACTTGAAAAAAGTTATAAATCAAGGAATGGAAGAATTTAATACTCTTTAACGATAAATTTTTACCCAATCATACACAGCTTACAGAAGTAGAAGAAACGCTTGGAATATTATTGTCGAAGGTGTCTTGTTGAGGTAAGAAATACTGGTAACAGTGATAATGATCATATTTCTTGCATCATTTAAAAATATTTGAATCAATAAATGATCACTATAGAGACCGATGATGCAATTTCTTCAATGTACTCTTTCCGTGCTGGTTGAGTTGTTTTTCTTGCAAAAGTTGTTATAAGATGGGATATAATAGGTTCGTTTTGTGGAGAACAGTTTATGGAGTTGTTCAACAACATGAGGCTATTGGCCAAGTAGAGTAGTTGAACAAAATGCATATAAAATGACATATACATACATCCCACTTTACAAACCAATCTTAAAAGTTGGTACTTATGCACTCAGAGTTATTTCGAGATTGTGAAGTTGGCGAATTTTTAAATGGAAGTTGACATATCTACTTTGGTGGTGAACTAAATATTTCATTCGTTGGGCACCATGCAAGGTGGAAAACTATATGAATTTCGAAACCTTCATTGAGGGCGCTATTTAGTAGATGCCGACAACACCTCATAACATCATGATGGCCTGGCAATTTGATGACATCCTCATTAGATTCTTAGGGTGGTACCTTTTTTACAACGTATTTACTTCAAGGAAACCGTCTGACTTAAAAATCAACTTATAGATTGCCATAAAGCTGAGGAAGTCATCAAACAGTAAACTTCGTCTTTTTCTTAGAGCGAGAATTCCTTCAAGTTGTCAGCCTGAGGAAAGGCCAATCCTGTGTCGTTGATTTACAATTACACTGTGACTACAATATATTCATATTTTTGCACTTTCATGATTTGTAATTTTCTATGGATTAATCTAGGTGTGAAATTTCAACTGTTCCATTGTTGTTTTGGGAAATGGAATTGCTTGCATACGTCCCAAGTTCACGCGTTTGGTCAAGGTATACGAAATCAATACGACGAACCTCCGCAATGGCGATAAAGCTGGATAATTGCCAAGTAAAATTCTGATAGTTATGATTGATTATTGCGAATTTTTTATACCAGACTATAATTTCGCTCGCTGGAGAAATACCGGAGGCCATGTTGTTTGTTTTCATTGACAAGCAAGCACATCGAAGATCGACGCAAGATGTTCAGGTGTGGGTTGTCGTGACGTAGAACGCCAAGATATAATTTTTTGTCCGGAGAGGACAAGCTAGGCTTGTGCGTGTGATGACGTGTCCAATCGAGAGAAATCAGCAAATGTAAATCGCTAATCTGCCACGAATATGACTATGAATATGACCGGACAGCTTTGGATACACGTTAAAATCTCAAAAGCCGTCATTAATTTCATCAAACACGAGTGGAACTTGAACTATTTTTGGATAATTGGATGGTGAAGTAATGTCCGTTTAATCTGCAAATGTAAGCTTAACTTTTTTTAAAGCTATGCACTTGTGTTTATGCGTAATTTGTAATATTGCAACATTCAGCTTAGGGCACCTAACACTTTTGAGAAATTTGAAAAATATCAAGATCCAATTATCGCAAATTAGTTCCAATCGTGTTGTCATCATGTATGATTCCTGGACATGTCCTACAGACCTCTGATATCATTATCTTCACGGTCGCACTGCTTACCCTTGGGATACTGGATTATGCATAAGACAGAAGAATGACCACCATACCACACATAACACGTCTGGTCAAACAGTTTCTACGTTCAGGTTAACCGGATGCATGTTGCCCGTAACAACATCGTTGCTCGTCCCATGTCTCTCGCAAGACACATGATGCAGGGTGTACAAGATAGTCCGAGTCTATAGCAGCTTGAATTACATTAAAACTACATCGTGGAATGATAGCCATATGACTGCTGTTAGTCTAGACAATGGTAATATGTCATTCCTGTTTCGTTAGTGTTTGTACTAAAGCAATCCTGGAATTGTTTTGATAGGCAGGGGAGTGTCAGTAATTTTTCCAAAGAGGTTCCGTATTTTTCATGCAGATGTTTTGAAAGGATCTGATTATTTTTCGCACACTACAAGAACATGAGCCTTCAGATTCACGGGTTTTTTATCAACGGTTAGAAATTTATGAAGTTGATAAAACTTTCAAAGGGAAACAACGGGCTAACGCCACGTAACTCGAGCTCGTCAACGTCGACTCACAAGAACAAAAGCGAGGACCAGAGATCGAGCACTTTAAATCTGTCGATTCCTGGGAACTCTTTGCCGAACAAGAACTTACTCGGTTTACTGAAGACCGCCCGAACTTGCAGAGCACAAAAAGTAGTTTTGGGTTTTAGACTTCCGTTTTACAGAGCAAGTCGGTTCCCACTTCAACAGCGAAGAACGACAGTTTGTATTGTTTGAAATTAATTTACACGTTTATGCCGTTCATGCTCGCAAAATATTTAGGGTGTGGTGAGGTGACCTTCTGTGGCCTTTTTGTCAAGCCGTTCAATTATTTTCATAAACTTCCTGCAGAAATATGGTGAAAGATACAGACTCTTTGAAGTCAAATAGGATAAGAAAATTTATTCATCATGCAAACCGTGGTAAAACCGTGGTAAAAGCTGGACTATTGTTGGTGGCTACTTAATTAATAATATGACAATGTTTTACAACGTCATAATTCAGTGAGAAAAAGCCAAGCAACGCGGGTATTGACCACAAGAAACCTTGAGTTTACCAAGATTCATTGTTTTATCATGTACTTAATCGATTAGTACCGGTCACATGGTCCGTACTATTTTGCGGTGACTGTAACTATGTACACGTTTCATCATATATAGGAACTGTGTAACGATAACCACAGATTCCTTGAGACATACCACGCAGATGCATATCTTGATCATTGTATGAAGAAATTTGCACCATTCTATCGCAGGTATGTTGCTTGTCTCTGGTCTTTATATTTTCAAGCTTAGAATTTCGATTCATTACACTATTTTACGCCATGTCTGCCTCTAAGGGGCTAATTGGAAAGGTTTCTGAGAGGATTGTTCATTCAGAAAAATGTGTCCGTATTTCATCACGATGTGTGACCGTGTAAGTCACCGTGAACCAGCATATTTTAGAGCATTCGACATAGATAAAATTGCTTTAAGTGGATTTTTGAACAAACAGTGCAATCTATAGTATCATATATGTTCTATATCCTAAATACAAACAAGGGTAAAATAATCGTGAAAATGCTTTCTTAGATCTTGATAAAAATGATAAATAGAAAATATCCTCATATCCAATGGCGCAAATGGCGTCATAATTTAAACAAATTTATGTAGCAAATCATACATATGGGTGTAATTCTTTGGATAATGCAAATAAGATTTCAAAATTTTGAAGACGAGCAGACAGTTTTGGAAGTACGTCAATAGCTGTGAAAATCGTCATCGCTGACACCCTCTCTAGATAAATTTCACAAAAATATTGTTAAAAATCGACTCGACAACATTGCTGTGTTATTTTCAGCTGTCACTAACGATAGAGAGACGCCTTAGCAGTAGTCAGGGTTTCCTAATGCTATATATACATACATAATCATATCCACACCCGCTGACGTCATGCATACATAACATTGACAAGATTGCCGTCGGCAAGGTTTCTGGTCCAACGGCTTTACTTCAGAGTTTATACAAGGGGTGCATGATCACCTGTTTACGCTGTCACCTCGACTGCACCTGTACAATGCAGGGCTATTTGTCCCCTCGCATAGTGGGGTCTACTTAACTCACTCTTGTTTAGATGTATAGGACAAAAGTGTGACATTACTCTTCCCAGTAAGCAAAGGCTGGTAACTACATTTTATATCCGAATTTGTTTCAGAAAATCATTTTCGGAAGGTGTAAGCGTTTCTTAACTAGTGACTGCCATTCCCTCCTGCGAAGGGGAAATGACGGCCTGAATATATTGAACGCATAAAATCCCGATTTTAATGATATTTTCAATATTGTAAAATGTCATCCATAGAAATGAAACAATTCAGTATCCATGTGAACAAGAACATGATCTCTAGACCTGTCTTGTGAGAAACCTTTGATCAGGGACATGGGAAATCATTATGGTTCTCGGAACTGTAAGTAAAAGTACACTAAATAAGAAAAATGAAGTTTGTGCATCCAGGAGACAGGTGACAGTTCTCACATTCATGTCCTACAACGACTATAATGCGTTACACACTTAATACAATTACGATCTTGTTTAATTGTGAAAGAAAAACCGTTTTTCTGTGATCATTACGGTGAATTGGTTTACGCTTTCTGTACTATTTACGTACGGTAATCACTGCCAAGAAAATTAAATTCATGACATTTACTATTTTTACTGCCATACTCAATTATGTTCTTAAAGTTCGGCTAAATACGTGGCACATTTGTGTCGACTTAAGAATATAAATAGAGGATTATGAGAATATAATATGCGAGCTCAGGCTTCAAAATTACTACGGGTGAACATAATACAAACTATAAGCTTATCAAAATTTTCATAGTTTAGAGATTTTATAGGAGATATCATGTACAATTGCGGCTTCACCGTTTGAGGCAGTGTTAGATTTTGTGTCGTTATGTGTCTTTTGTAAGTTGCGGGCTCTACTGTGTACCAAACAAATCGACATATAACACAATCTTTCTAAAACCTAATCGGCGGCATCTAATCAGTGAAGATCGAAGAGCTGTGTGTGTTGGACTGTTGAAACAACCATGTAGGCATTTCGGTCTTCCTACATTTCGGTCTGAATACTTACCGTCAACCAGTCCTTGAGAGTAGAATTTGAGAAGAAGTAAAAAATATTGCAATAAATTGTGACCATGCATTGTGGTTCTATCTGTTAACATTACCAGCTTCACATTGATATAGAACAAAAGTATATATTCGACGACAGCAACATGCAATTGAACATGATGTAATACAACATTTTTTCATCATTAACTGCCAGTTACATGACTTATTGTTTTTTCAAGAGAAAAAAAAAACTATATAATTTTGACTCTTATACAGAGCACTTCAATGTTATACTGGATTTCAATCAGCCGATGAGAGGATATGTGCGTAATTACTGACGTCGTGACGAACTCTCAGAAATTCCGTTACACGTGTCATATTAAATTATCAAATTAATTACGCGATCAAAATATCTGGCATGTTTTATCTATGTGCCCTGTACATGTATATATTGTAGCCTGTTTCGACATGGTCCAGACCATGGGGACTTCTGCAGTTTGCTTCGTCCGACCAAATGTCTGCTGAACCCTAGATGACAATACTCGAATTCACTCTCAACATGTAACCGATGATGTAGCGTTAGGCCCCCATGATAACTGCAGCTTCAATTAAATATATCAGATGAAGGCCCATATCATTACCTGCATACTTCTTCTTCAAAAATGCACAGTAAGTTACAGTTGCCAAAGAGGAAGTCACGACTGAAAAGCTTGTTATATCGACGAGCTTTATATTTGATAATGTCAAGCAGTGAACTATGTAAGGAATAACAATGACAATCTTGAAGTATGTCTGTATGAAGTATGTTTAGCACAGTGAGGTAGGAATGAGTCGAAAGGTTGAGTACCGAAACCTATCCAGCTTGTAATAAGAACTTACGAATTATAGCTTTGCAAATATTGAGTGCCATGGAGATAACAAGCAAAACAAAGATGTGAGTGCCAACCTATCTGTATATGGTGCAACCGTGAGCCACTCAAATCGACAGTCACTCGTTTAAGTTTGAAGTTATGGTCTATTCAACATTTGAACCACAAAAGTATGTTATCGACTGTTTTTTGCTTATTTTGATAAGATTGATGATAATTCTCTGTACTCACACGCACAAGATACAATCACTTTAATTTTCTGTATAAAACACCCGCTCGCATTCAACAGTTTAGACTATAGCAACATCGTTGCACCGAGTGTACGTTTAATAAGGCTCACCAGGATGCAATTATTCCAACATTTCACATTAAGAAACGCCATGATATGGGTCTTCTCCGACAAGCTGTCTTGCTTCCCGAGAAAATACCCCACAACAGGTACCAGTTTTCAATTTAACCCCTAGTGCAAAATTAATCGAGCAACTTTTCTGATGACCTATCGGCCTTGTTTCCCACATAGGCTATTAACTGACTTTGAATTATTCAAATGAAAACGTTCTATAAATACGAACCTACAGACTTGATGCCAATCCAGCATATACATAACTTTTCGAAAGTTATTTTGACTATGTATTCCTTAATTTGCGATCTTCAGTGTATTCTTTCCATATTCCACACAAATTATATGACTTTCTGCTATTCCCATTGGGCGGGTACCAGTATGTGGAAATTTAAAAAGCAAAACGTACACACGTATTCGTTGAAAATACAACTTGCGGAAAATACAACACGTGGCATAGTTATTCTGTAATTTCATATTTACCTGTTTAGTTCCTCTTTCCACCCCAACGCATTCCTATATCGAGTATGATAATAAATTCAAGTGAGTTCTTGATGTCCTTACCGCTATGTAGTTCATCAAAAATCATAAACGTAAGTCTAGCAGATCAGGAACTGTAGTCTACAACTTTAATGCATGACGACGATTGAATGTAGGCACTTTATTCACCGTTTGTTGAAGGACTATATAAATCCGTATCTTTATCGTTTGTGTGAAGGATAGCTTTAGGGTTTGAAAAATAGTTGTGCAATTCTCCATTCAATGCAACGGCAGAATAATATATGGATCAAATGGGTCACTGTAACAAACATGGACTGAATTTGATGTTTATTACTGCATTGAAGCTGTAAAATTCAAACAATACTGTGACCTTTACCATACATAAGTTGTCAAGTTGTCAGCAATACTCATACTTGAACTTCAGAAGATATTTAACAGCATGGTACATAAATCAGTTGTCAGCAGTGTTCACACTTAAACAACAGAATAGTTTAGCAGCACAGTACATGAATCAGCTGTCAGCTCAAACTTCAACAATAGAAGTAATTCAGCAGCATAGAGCAAGAACCAGCAGTAAACCTTGCTAATACTTGAACAACATAAGTACAGTTAAGCAGCAGAGTACGTGAATCAGATGTCAGCAGTGCTCATCAACAAAAGTAATTCAGCAGAACAGTAAAGGAATTCGAAGTCAGCAGTCCTATATTTGAACAACAGAAGTAGTTTAGCAACACCGTACAGGAATCAACTCTCTAAAATGCTCATACTTAAATTACAGAAGTAATTCAGCGGACATTACAGGAATCAGCTGTGAGCAGTGCTCATACTTAAAAACAGAACAAATTGTGCAGTACAGTATGGGAATCAGTTGTCAGCAGTGTTCATACTTGAAGAACAGAAGCACAGGAATCAGTTGTCAGCTATCCTCAAGACGTAGTTTAGCAGCAGAGAGCATAAAGCAGCTGCCATCAGTGTTCATACTTGAGCAACAGAAGTGGCTAAGCAACACAGTGCGTGAATCAGCTGTCGGTAGGGCTCAAACTTGAACAACACAAACGGATTAGTAGCACTGTATATGTAATTCATGAAGTCATATGTAGTGATAGGAAGTTTTTAAAAAACACAGTGTTAGCTATTAGGCTATGCAATTACCGATACGTGAATCATTTTCAACGATTTGTTTCTATGATGATTATGACAAAGCCAGTTGAAGTAGCATAATATATTGGCCGATCGTGTAAGTCTTACTCTGTCGTCAATGTGTCAAACCTTGTGTTCAGGTTTTAACTGCTAGTCACGGCTTACTTAGGTCTGCAACAACCCCATCCAAGTACACGTACAACCAAATACAGAGACATATCAATCAGTCTGTTCCGATTACAGACACTTCGACGAACAATGCGTATCATCCAATCACATAGTTGCTTTCATCTTTCTCAGTGGAGTGTGCGTTTTTCCAATGTTGTCGTTCAGTGGTTAGCAGTGCCTCCCATTTCCAGGGAATGTGGAAACAATCTTACTGCTCTACCAGTACAGTAGGCAATCATACTTTTGATGTTTTCATTGCGTCTGTACAAACATGTAGAAGAAAACTTGCGACATCACGCCAACCTAAATTAAGATGCCTAAACTTGGAAGTCTTACTGAAAATACCATTCAATCCTTAAGGAGATGTTTTAGATTCCCGTTATTGAACCATATCGTCTTTGAAAAAGGCATCCTTGATTATGGGTTTAGTCGATTAAAGTCCGGCGCTTATGCGACGTATATTTGAGTTGTTAAAATTTTTAAGTTGTGCTTTTGTCGTTAATGGTCGAAAAACGTTCTGTGGTAAATTACACCTGATTTCAAACAATCTTATCGGGAAAATGCACCGTTACTGACTGTAAAAATCAAGTTACATGGCGATCTTGGCATTGTATCGGCTGTCAGCAGTACGCATATAGCAACAACAGAATTGTTTTAGTAGCTGCAGTGCACGGTAATTAATCAATATCGAATAGTTTATGAAGTTTGATTGAAGAGTGGTCAAACCACTTGATATATCATCAGACGAATAATGCGCCATCTTGCGGCGACCAATAATCCTCTTTCGTGTGCCCTAAAACTTAGGCCCAAGTAAGTAAATTCTTTGTTTTGCGTCCCCACCCGCGTAGGTTTTTAAGGTTTTCATGAAAAACACACTCAATGTGTTTGGCTAGGAAATTTTAGGACATGACCGCTTAGCTTTTCTGAACTAAAATTTTGTTACAATTTTTTATTTGCTGCAATCAAATTACATTGTGTTGATTTTCTTGTGTGTGTTTTTCAGCCGCTTAGACGCTTACCTTTTCCCATTTTGAGTGAACGCAAAACAAAGAATTGAATTACTTTGGCCTTATCAGTATTCACAGGCAGCATTTTTCATACGAATATAGTGCATGTTGCAATGCGTGTCGCAATGCGTGTTGCAATGCGTCAAGGGTAATTCATCCATAAAGGAAAACTACGTACTTGCATTCAGATAAGAGACGTTTCAAATTATCTATCTATCTATCTATCTATCTATCTATCTATCTATCTATCTATCTATCTATCTATCTATCTATCTATCTATCTATCTATCTATCTATCTATCTATCTATTTATCTATCTATCTATCACATAAATTACATCAAGTACACGTAATAACATATGTTCCTTAAATTTCATGCATCTTGCGAGCTTAAGACGGACAAGCTTTTCTTTTTCTCTTTTTTCTCATTTGTATCGTTGATAGTTCCGTTATACTTAGGTGTTTTTGAAGTTCGATAAATGAAATTTGTCTTTGTTGCGACATTTTGAGACCTACTCAGAACGTCTATTTAAAAGCGTAAATTTATCGGAATTGACAATTTGCAGATTTTCTGGTAGGCAATGATTGCATCGTTTGCTTATGTTTGGATAACTCTAGAATAATTAACAAAAATAATGTTGAGGTATCTATGGCAACTAAGAACTTTAAAGTTCGACTATGAGAGCTCCCTTGTATCTTTGGAAGTAAAATACAGTTCCGAAACGTGGAATTTATAAGAGTCTATTCTATCGAGAATTCAGACTTTTCTTGCAGAAGATATCTATAAAAATGTTTCATTATTTTTCAGTGAACTCGTCTGATCCATAAGGTCATGGCTGCATCTTTAGACTTCAATGACAGAATGCTGACTGAAGTTGACGACAAGGTGTTGACGTGTGGATTTTGTCGGCAACGTTTCAAATCACCTAAAACACTGCCTTGTCATCACACATTTTGCGAACTCTGCTTGACAAAACAGATAGAAACGAAAACCGGCAGGCTGGTCTGTCTGACATGCGATAAACAATGGCCTTTGCCCTCTGGAGGGGTCGCTAGTATAACCAACAATCGTTTTTTGATTGACCTTTCGGAGGTTGTTGACTCTAGTGTCAGTCAGGAAAAGACAAGTGCAGCTGTCTGTGAAGGCCCCGGATGTAAGAAAGAGGCCAAGTACTGGTGTGGTGACTGCGGTGGACATTTTTACTGCAATGTCTGCGTACAAACTCACGAAAAAGTGACAGTCTTGAAAGATCATGAACCGATGCAAATTGAAGAATACAACGAAAAGATGACGACACAACACTTCAGAATGACTCAACCGAGATTCTGTGACAGTCACCACAGTGGTAAGTTAGACATCTACTGTGATACTTGTCAAGTGCCAATATGTCAAAAGTGCACAGTGGTTGACCACCCAACAAATGATCATAATGTGATGTCACTGACCTCTGCACTGGAAAAGTACATGCCACAAAAGAAAGCCCACTACAAGAAAGTTGCTCAGAAAGTTAGTAGCCTAACACTAAGGAAGGATAGTGCCCATGAAGCTCGAATAAACTTGGATGCAAACCGATCTCTGGCAGACCAGCAGATAAAAACACTGAGTCAAAAGTCAATTGGTGAAATTAAGGTTCGAGAAATGAAATTGCTGGGTCAAGTTGATAACATTTACATATCCAAGAGCAAACAAATTGATGGGGAGATAGAACTTCTGGACCATAGACTTGCCAGTGAAGAAAGCATCCATTTATATTTAACTCATCTCTTGACTTTTGGTGGAGCTGTACACATGGCAACAACTCAGAAGGGGGTGGGTCGACAGCTAAACCATGAAGACCTTCCCAATGTACCTCGTTATGACAGTAACCTGGCTTTTACAGAAAATCCTGACTGTTTACGGATGAGCCTCGGAGTAGTGGAAGGGAGTATTGTGATCAAAGAAGGTACGTCAATTCATCCTGCCTCTTGAATGTAGTCTACTTTTATTCCGTCATCTCGCTGTACAAAATGTAAGGTAAGCTTTTTGTGTTTATGGTTGAATATCAACTAAATATCTTATCTGGCGACATAAGTTGCATCTAAGCGGTTATCAGTTGTTGGGATGTTTTCTATCCGTATCATATCAAACAAATATCAAGAACCTAAAGTATACACATAAAGTCAAAAGTAACTGAGCATCCAAGATTTCATTTCGATCAAGAATTTCACTTTTAGGTACAAAATATACGGCAAAACGTCACTTTCTATAGAACTTTCTAGAAGTAGATATGTTAATACCATTATACGTCTTTGAATAGATCACCATCTAATGCCACTCAACAAATACATACATATATATATATATATATATATATATATATATATATATATATATATATATATATATATATATACATAAACATACATGCATATATATGTGAGCGCGAATCGTTCTCAAAAACATATCGCTGAATGCTACTACTGTTACGTGATTTCATCAATTAAAACTTGTTGATCGCTGCAGGTAAACCAAGAATACTGAGACAACGTGGATATAAGCGACGTGAGGTGCAGAGGCATAAGGAAGTTGTCACCGAGAAAACAGAGAAAATCCATCTTGAAGTAATGAAAGAAAGAGATGTTACTGAAAATAAACTCACATTACCTGAGATTGAACAGCCAGCACAGAAAAAATATCAGAAACCAGTAAGTGATGTCCAGCTGATAAAACTTAAAGGTGAGCATTATCAGCATAATCAGCATCATGATTAGTATCGTGTTTATATATATATATATATATATATATATATATATATATAT
>LD378222.1:0-11197 GCA_001465055.1 Ptychodera flava | reverse complement strand
TTTACATGAAAATGCCGCGCCATGTGTGGCGCGCTTATTTTGTATGCTACAGGGCCTTCGGCATTGTAGCTCTACTGGTGAGCGAGGTCGCAAAAACCAAAACTCAACGACCGCCTCACCGTAGAGCTACAATTTTGCAGCTAGGTCGTACCGATTTATCACTACTGTAGACTAAACAGTATACTGCACAAACTTTGTCATTTATCATTATGGGGTTTGAAATTTGTTCAAACACGACGATCGCGTTCCGAAACATTTCTGGGAGCCGTCATTACCAACTTCCGGTAATGGCGGCTCCCACAAACACCAACGCCCCACGCTCAATGTTTTCAGAACGTGATCGTTGTGTTTGAACAAATTCCAAACCCCATAAACGACAAAGTTAGTGCAGTATACTGTTTAGTCTTCAGTAGTGATAAATTGGTACGACCAAATGCAGTAAATATGTTGCATTCCACATCAACACGCCTGGTCGCGTGGGGTGCGCTTATATGATACTCCCCAGGGCCATCGGCCTTGTAGCGCTACTGGTGAGCGAAGTCGCAAAAACCAAAAATCACCGACTGCCTGAGCACACCGTAGCGCTACAATTTTGCAGCTAGCAATCGCATAGGTGCAAAATTGTAGCGCTACGGTGAGGTGGTCGGTGATTTTTTGTTTTTGCGACTTCGCTCACCAGTAGCGCTACAATGCCAATGGCCCAGTAGAGGGTAAAATAAGCGCATCCCACTCGACCAGGTGTGTTGATGCGAAATGCTACATATTTACTGCATTTGGTCGTATCGATTTATCACTGTTGAAGACTAAACAGTAAAATGATCTAACCTTGTTGTTTATTGGGTTTGGAAATTGTTCAAACATGTCGATCGCGTTCCATAAACAGTGAGCGTAGGGCAGCCATGTTTCTTGGAGCCTCCATTATCGGAAGTTGGTAATGGCGGCTCCCAGAAATGTTTTCGAAACACGATCGACGTGTTTGAACAATTTCCAAACCCCACAAACGACAAGGTTAGATCAGTCTACTGTTTAGTCTTCAGTAGTGATAAATCGATACGACCAAATGCAGTAAATATGTAGCATTTCGCATCAACACGCCTGATCGAGTGGGATGCGCTTATTTTACCCTCTACAGGGCCATTGGCATTGTAGCGCTACTGGTGAGCGAAGTCGCAAAAAACAAAAATCACCGACCGCCTCACCGTAGCGCTACAATTTTGCAGCTAGCAATCGCATAACTCTTCATGGCAAGGCTGTTGTACCGGCGTTGTGGTGGGAGGCCGTATAATATACGGCCTCCCACCACGGCCCTGCAGACTGCCATGGACAAAACTGCTGCTAGCTCCTCAGAAATACGGCGCGTAGTTTCTCCGCAGAAAACAGCTGATTTTGAATCCAAAACTTGCATTGACCTTCTTTTCGAGCACACCTATCTCTCCTAGGTACACGATGTGCTCAGCCGCGCTTGTAAACTTACGCAGAGCCAACCTTTCTCCCTCTATGCGAGGGAAGCGTTTGTATCTGCCGCCATAGTTAATCTCATTCCATCCATGAGTACTCCGGCGAAAACTAGCCTTGCAAACAAAAGAGCATCGCGCGATATCGAACTTCGAAAGTCGACGTTCTGAGAGGAGTGGGATAAGAGAAAATTGTGAAATATGTAAAACTTCTGAAGAGAAAAAAAGAAAATTATTTTGTCAACATAGCTGAGTGGTAGTTAAAAATAATGTTAATTACAGAGTGCTAGATTGGGTGTTCTTTTGTCAGCAAAGCTGGTTTTCGCCCAAGTGCTCATGGGTTGAATGAGATGGTGGCGGATACGAACGCTTCCCCTCGCATAGAGAGAGAAAAGTAGACTTTGCGTAAGTTTACAAGCGCGGCTGAACACATCGTGTACCTAGGTGAGGCGGATGTGCTCGAAAAAGAAGATCAATGCAAGTTTTGTATTCAAAATTGGCTGTTTTCGGCGGAGAAACTGCGCGCCGTATTTCCGAGGAGCTACCAGCAGTTTTGTCCATGGCAGTCTGCAGGGCTGTGGTGGGAGGCCGTATTACGCCGGTAACACAGCCCTGCCATGTTGAGCTAGCAATCGCAGCGGTGCTTGAATGTGGCATCTATCAATAGCTCTTGGGTCAAGGGTCATTGAAGCTTCTGTCCCATACAAAATCTAGAACCATTTTTTCACATTTAATGACTCTTATCTCAAAAAAAGATGTATGCCTTTTTTATAAAACTCAAATAAGTGGGCCTAGTAATACTAGGCATACTAGGCCCACTGACTTTATTACAACTGAGGTCTGTCTGTGCAAACACTCGCCGTCCTAACGAACATTCTTTATGTGCAGACTAAGTCTTTTAAGGTACGTAGAAAATCGAAAGGTACTTACAACAACAAAGGCGCGGGCCAGTGTTTTTGTATTTGCACTACAAGCGATGCCTGAACCACAGGCATTCGACTCAATGCAAGCAAACAGTCACTGATGCAACCAGTAAGGACATTCTTACTGGATGCATCAGTGACAGTTTGGTTACAATGAGTCGAATGTTGCCTGTGGCCCTAACCATAAACCCTTGAGAACTTCCCGAGGGTCTATGCATGAACTAGCTGTATATCACAGCAGAGCTTGTGGCGTCTTAATACTGCTCGGGTTAAGGGTCATCGCTACAGAACCACTGCGAGCCACCCCACAGAGATTTTTGGGAGTTTACTATGACCAGTGTGCCCTCTGAGGGGAGGTGAAGGAAATTTTTTTTAGTCAAATTGACGAAAAGTTGACACGCTGTGCCTCACTGCACGCATGAACAGGTTATAACTAAAAAGTCAGCAGTTAGAAGTACAGCGCCCCATGGTTGTATGTCTTTCTTGATTTCTGATACTCTTGTGTGAGTCAATGAAAAGACAATGAAAACAATAATATGGCTGCCTCCTTGCCCATCGATTAATCAGCAAGATAAGTTTACTATTGGTACGTATTATCACTGCGGAGACTTACAGAAATGACGTATTCAAATATTTTTTTGACCAAAAACTACAGGGAAACGTGGTATCTGTGTAAATCATGAATCTGTTGAGAATTTCTAGTCATTGTCAGGCTCTGTACAGCTGCATCAGTGATGCGTCAGATTACTTGTAATTTCAATTGCATCAGGCGGGTTTGCCCTGCGTCATGACCTGTCAAATTGGCTTAGCAGGCACACTGACTATGACACTGGTCAGTGTTGCTGATTTAGCTTGCAAAATAATGTAATATATTAGTTTTTCAATAAATCAACTTATACCCCGCTTTATCATTGACTAATATTCATGATTCATTCTCTGTTCCTGCTAGCTACCTCAATGATGACAACATGTATTTTCAACAAACCATTTGCCATGAGCCATCGACAGTTAATACAACATTTGCCTGCTTGCGTAAAATGCATTGAATACGTTGGAGGTAAAAAGTTCCAATTCGAGCAGAAACCTTTGATGGCTCACCAAAAAACATCTGAAAATACATGTTGTCAGAGTCAAGATAGTCAGCAGGTGTGGGAGATGACAGGTAGTCAGTGATATTAAGCAGGTACAGGTTGATTTATTCAACAAACCCACTGATGCCTTTTATACCCAAGAAATGGCTTTAACAGCTGTGATATTTCTGACGATGTGCAGCTTGAATAAGCTCTTTCTCTGATTGGTCCATTTTCACTATTCATAGCCACTTAGGGAGTCTATTTGTATTGTTTTCATTATATTGGTCAGATTCAGCTACCTAATTGGGTCAGATCTTATTCAGTGCTGCACATTAGCCCTGATATTTGGAAGACATGTTCCGAGGGGTGGTCTTAATGTGATATGTTCAAATTATGATCAAAATCTTCATTCACATATTTTTGCTGCTTTTTTTCCAATTTTTTGCTCAGTGAGCAGTGAGCCTCATGTGTTCACACACATGAGCATATGTCGCAGCCATGTCTGTCTGTCTCTCTGTCTCTCTGTCTCTCTGTCTGTCTGTGTGCTCGATATCTCAAAAACGGCTCATCAGATCAGAATCAAATCTGGTACATAGGAGTAGATTCAGTTTGCAAATGGCAAGAACTGAATAGTTTTTGGTGGATGTGACTTGCTTACTTTTTGCTCATTTGCATAATTAATGATTTTAGAAAAAACAGATATATATTGACAACGACTGCACACAATTTGATGAGATTTGCTACAAATGTTGATCACACCAAGATATATCAGCAGTGGGAACCATTAAGGGTGACATGAAAGATAAATGCTAATTTGCATATTTAATGAACTTTCCTAATTAGGGATATATATCTGATTTGACTTGATCAAAATTGACAAAACTTGGTATGTATATTGAAGATACTATGATTTAACATTATTGAAAGTCATTAAAGCATTTCTACTTCATCAAACTCTTAATTGCATATTTAATGAACTTTTGAATTTAGGGATATTTATTTGAATTGAATTGACCAAATATGATGAATCTTGCTATGTACATTAAAGATACTATGATATAACATTGTTGAAACTCATTAAAGATGTTTACTTCAGCCAACTCCTTATTTGCATATTTAATAAACTTTCCTAATTAGATATATATATATCTGAATTGACTTGACCAAAGTTGATGAAACTTGCTATGTACATTGAAGATAGTAAGATACAACATTATTGAAAATCATTAAGCAGTTTTACTTCAGTCAATTCCCTATTTACATATTTAATGAACTTCACTAATTAGGGATATATATCAGAATTGACCCGACCGAAGTTAATGAATCTTCTACATCTATTGAAGATACTGTAAAACATCATTATTGAAAGTCATTAAACTTTTTTACTGTAGCCAATTCCCAATTTACATATTTAATGAACTTTTCTAATTAGGGATATTTATCTTTATTGACTAGACCAAATTTGATGAAACTTGGTATGTACATTAAAGATACTATAATACAACATTGAAAGTCATTAAGCATTTTTACTTTAGCCAATTCCTTATTTGCAAATTTAATGAACTTTCCTAATTAAGGATATTTATCTGTCTTGACTAGACCAAAGCTGACAAATTGCTTTGTACATTGAAGATACTATGATACAATATTATTTAAAGTCATTTAGCATTTTTACTTCAGCCAATTTCTAATTTGCATATTTAATGAGAACATTTCAGTCAATTCCTTATTTGCATATTTTAATGAACTTTCCTGATTTGGGATGTATACTTGGATTTAGAATTAATCTGTGGTGAATATTTTTCATTATGTTGATCATAACACTTTCAATGAAGTTCGAACATGTGACAAAGGTTCAAATTTACACATAACTGCAATATATAATTAAACACGTGAGCATTTTCAGTTCATATCTGGTTGGTCAGGCCATCCTGAAATGAACTATCAAAGATTTCCACCTTCTTCATCAAGACATGACAATAATTATTCTCTTTATAACTAGTGAAGCTCTATTGGCCTGTAGGTTGCTTGTTCATCACTAAATTCCATCAATAACCATAATCTACAACATATTGTGTTTACGTGACTGAATTATTCAGTAGTCTATCCAAACTTTAACATTGTACTCCCTGTCTGATATCAAGAATTTTATACTTTTGATCTTTACTTCATGGTGAAGGCTTTGTTTAAAAGAAACCAATGTCCTGTGATTACCTAATGATGATCTTAGATTGTCCCTAAAAATATTAGTGCATGCACTTTTAAAAATGTTTCTCAAACCTGTGATGCATATGCAAAGATACTTGGTGATATGTAACAACAAGTAAACTGTGGAATTTCAGGATTCTGCGATGAACATGAAATTCACAAAATTTTCCCAACACATTGATTTAAGAACTCTTACGCACTTATTCCACTTATGCATATATTTCAGGATAATCAAAGACGCCTGTTTCAAAGATATCTTTTTAGCAAGTTCAAATATCAAGAGAAGCAATGTACAGAAAACATGAGCGAGACAGCAACCTTTGTTGAAATGGGAAACCTCTCATTTCTAAGACTGTGACAAGACTTACAAAGAAACAACATGAAGAAAGTCACATGGGGACTCATGGAAAGGAAAGACCACTAATGCGAAGAATGCGGCAAGAGTTTTAAACAGAATGAAGACATGAAACAACACATGCAGATTCACTGGTGAAGAGCAGTTTGTATGCAAGGTATGCGATAAAGGCTTCAACAGCAGTAACTCTACCAAAATCCACGTATGGACACATACGAGTGAATAGCCATTTGTTTGTGGTAAGTGTTCAAAGAGTGGAGATCTGAAAGTTCACATCAGGACTAAAAAAAATGAAAAGCCATTTGTCTGCAAAGTTTTGGTAAGGGTTTTACACACAGTGGAAATCTAATATTACATGAGGAAACATACGAGTGAAAAGCCATTTGTCTGCTAGGTATTTGGTAAGGCTTTGGCACATTCAGATGAAAAGCTATTTGTCTGCACAGTGTGTGGAAATAGTTTGCACCGACTGGAAATCTAAGAGTTCACATTGTGAGACATACAAATGAGAAGCAATTTGTCTGTAAAGTACCGGTATGTGGTAAGGGTAATACAAGGAGTAGAGATCTGAAACTACACATGAATACAAATGAGGAGACATTCGTCTGCAAAGTATCAAGTAAACGTTTTGCAAGGAGTGAAGATCTAAAAGTACACATGAGGACACATACAAATGAAAAGCCATTTGTCTGCAAAGTGTGTGGTAAGGGTTTTGCAGTCAATGGAAATCTAAAATGTCACATGAGGACACATACAAATGAAAAGCCATTTGTCTGCAAAGTGTGTGGAAAGGGTTTTGCACAGAGTGGACATCTTAGAGTTCACATGATGGCACATACCAATGAAAAGCCGTATGTCTGCAAAGAAAGTGGTAAGGGTTTTGCAAGGAGTGAACATCTAAGAGTTCACATTAGGAAACATACAAATGAAAAGCCATTTGTCTGCAAAGTGTGTGGAAAGGGTTTTGCACAGGGTGGAAATCTAAAATATCACATGAGGACACACACAAATGAACAGCCATTTGTCTGCAAAGTGTCTGGTAAGGGTTTTGCACAGGGTGGACATCTAAAACGTCATATGAGGACACATACAAATGAAAAGCAGCTTGTCTGTAAAGAATGTGGTGCTGGTTTTGCAATTATTGGACAACAAAGAGTTCATATGAGGACACACATAAATGAAAAGCCATTTGTCTGCAAAGAGTGTGGTAAGTGTTTTGCAAGGAGTGGAAATCTAAAAGTTCAAATGAGGACACATACAAATGAAAAGCCATTCGTCTGCAAAGTGTGTGGTAAGGGTTTTGCAGTCAATGGAAATCTAAAATGTCACATGAGGACACATACAAATGAAAAGCCATTTGTCTGCAAAGTGTGTGGAAAGGGTTTTGCACAGAGTGGACATCTTAGAGTTCACATGATGGCACACACCAATGAAAAGCCGTATGTCTGCAAAGAATGTGGTAAGGGTTTTGCAAGGAGTGAACATCTAAGAGTTCACATTAGGACACATACAAATGAAAAGCCATTCGTCTGCAAAGTGTGTGGTAAGGGTTTTGCAGTCAATGGAAATCTAAAATGTCACATGAGGACACATACAAATGAAAAGCCATTTGTCTGCAAAGTGTTTGGTAAGGGTTTTGCAGATAGTGGAAGTCTAAAACGTCACATGAGGACACATACAAATGAAAAGCCATTTGTCTGCAAAGTGTGTGGTAAGGGTTTTGCAAGGAGTGGATATCTAAGAGTTCACATGAGGACACATACCAATGAAAAGCCATTTGTCTGCACAGTGTGTGAAAAGGGTTTTGCAGTGAGTGGACATCTAAAACGTCACATGAGGACACATACAAATGAAAAGCCATTCGTCTGCAAAGTGTGTGGTAAGGGTTTTGCAGTCAATGGAAATCTAAAATGTCACATGAGGACACATACAAATGAAAAGCCATTTGTCTGCAAAGTGTGTGGTAAGGGTTTTGCAGAAAGTGGAAATCTAAAAGTACACATGAGGACACATACAAATGAAAAGCCATTTGTCTGCAAAGTGTGTGGTAAGGGTTTTGCAGATAGTGGAAGTCTAAAAGTACACATGAGGACACATACAAATGAAAAGCCGTATGTCTGCAAAGAATGTGGTAAGGGTTTTGCAAGGAGTGAACATCTAAGAGTTCACAGTAGGACACATACAAATGAAAAGCCATTTGTCTGCAAAGAATGTGGTAAGGGTTTTGCAATGAGTGAACATCTAAGAGTTCACATTAGGACACATACAAATGAAAAGCCATTTGTCTGCAAAGTGTGTGGAAAGGGTTTCACTGGGAGTGGAAGTCTAAAAGTTCACATTAGGACACATACAAATGAAAAGCCATTTGTCTGCAATGTGTGTGGTAAGGGTTTTGCAGCTAGTGGAAATCTAAAACGTCACATGAGGACACATACAAATGAAAAGCCATTTGTCTGCACAGTGTGTAGTAAGGGTTTTGCACAGGGAACACATCTAAGAGTGCACATGAGGACACATACAAAGGAAAAGCCATTTGTCTGCAAAGTGTGTGGTAAGGGTTTTACAAAGCATGGAGATCTTAAAGTTCACATCGGGACATGTACCGGAAATCTTAAAGTTCACATCGGGACACATACCAGATAGTTTTTTTCTTTGAAAAATGCATTCGTCTGCAAAGTAGGCAGTAAGGGTAAATGCAAAGACTGGAACTCTCAAAGATCACATGAGGACACGTACTAATGAAAACCAATTTGTCTGCAAAGTGTGTGGCAAGGGTTTTACTTGGAGTGGAGATCTAAAACGTCACATGAGGACACATACAAATGAAAAGCCATTTGTCTGCAAAGTGTGTGGGAAGGGTTTTACAAGGAGTGGATAGCTAAAACATTCCATCACGACACAGCGAATTGTAAAGCCATTTATTATATTTCGTATGAGTTTTACAAGAAGTGAACGTCAGAGAGTTCACATTATGACATGTACAAATGAAAAGGATTTGTCTGAAAAGTATGTACGGGGTTTACTCGAAGTAGAAGTCTGAAAGTTCACATCTGCTCAGGACACATACAAATGAGAGGCTAATCGTCTGCATATTGCAAAATTGTTTTCATATATTTCAAGTCTCTCGTATAACATAAGGACTCACAGAAATGAAAGATTTATTTAAAAAATAGTGCCAAGGGCACTGTTGCTCCCTGATTTGGAGAGGGTGAGAGAAATAGTTGCCAAAGGTGGTGGATGTCAAGGTTAAAATGCTGTGATGTATCAGTATTGAGTTATGTTGCAAGGGAGAGGAGTACATGTACATCTAGACACTATCACCTGTTCCAATTTTGCCACAGTTACCATGGAAAGAGAAAATCTAACCAACAACAGATTTTAAGCGGGTGGCTGCTTTTAAAAACAGCGCCCTCACATGGGCATTTTGAATACCAAGGAATGCCCTTTTGACCATATATTGGCATATTTAGATTACAGGTGACTGTATACTTTTAAGTGGGGAAGGCTGTTTGAACTTCTAAGGACAGTGCATTCATGTGCTCTGCAATCAAAATATTGCGTACAAGTGACAGGGTCAGATTGCAGTAACCTTGTCTTTGTAGCCAAGTCCATTGCTGAGAGTTCTTTATCAGCGCAAGTCTTGCCATGAAGCCTTAAAGTCTGTCAGCTGCCGATTGTGATATAAACCACATTGGTAACCCTAAAGGCTTGACCATATTAAATAGAATCTTTCTTTCTCTTTTCAAGATATGGAGGAGAATTTCACAAACCTCTGAATATGTATGAGCTATCATCAAATCTGACAGTTTAGCAGGATTCAACAAATCTGCAGCTTTGTATACCTTCAGGTTTACGACGTTAGACAAGGTGCTATTTATCACTGATTTGTTTGAGCTGAATTTTTGTCAAAAAGAATACATAGTTGATACACATTTGGCAGCACATTTGGTATCAAGCAGCATTTCTCATCTCCCATTGACAGATGTGACTGTAACGTGCCATGTATGTTTCCACATCGATAAGCCTACGTTGTCACAGAATAGTGTGGGGAAAGCTACAGGTTATTCTGCATATGTTGCCATGAGTACACTTACAGGTCTTTGGTCTTCGCCAGATGCAAATGTTAAAAAGATGATATGGTAATCAGCATCACTGTATCACCGGTATCAACTAAACTGAATGTATAGTTGTCATTGTCAGAATTAGGTCAGAATTATCATCTTGTTAAGAAGCGTTATAATCCTTTGAGTCATCAAGGGTAATTGTTGTTACAGATTTTCTCTGGTCACAGTTGGTGAGATTGGATGCCCAAATCTTGATAGAGAACACTATGTTGTATGAGTCAAACCAGAGCTGACATCACTTTAAGGGGCATTACATGTGGCTGTAACTTTTGACTCATTTTTTCACTACTCTGTTTCAATGTATCAACTACAGAATTTTACTATAATCCGATCATCATGACCAATGCCCGGCTTGCCAACACGTCATGTATATGTGAAATGACCATAGTTATTGTTGATAAATGTATACAAGGCCGGACCTGAATACAAAATTTAAACAATAACAATGCAGATTATACTCATGTAGAGTATATTTATGAGCTAAATATCAGGAATTTCTCCGTGGTTCAGGGATTCAGACCAGAAACTGCAGATGATACACAGAACAAACAAAATTTAAAAAATGACCAAAGTTACAGCTAATGGATCTTTTATTGGGCCAGATTGTTTCTGCATGTTCATATGGTGTGGACAATTCATAAGCTGTCATTTTATTGAAACCAAATTATGAAGTAATGTAAATAATGGATGAGATAATGCTGTGATTCAAAGTACAAATAGAGTAAAATCATAGCTATGTGAATCAAATACAGTATTTGCCAGCATTGCATATTGAAATGGCTGTATATTAGCTGCAAATCACCAACAACAAATAGCTGCTGTGTTGCAAGGCATTATGTATACCGGTACTTCTCAAGCCTTTACTGCATGTACTGTTGACTGATGGACAACCAAATACAACTTTACTGCATCTACTGTTGACTGATGGACAAACAAATACAAATCTAACCAGTTTCTTAACTGTATGAATATAATCCCTGCCAAATTACACATGGCATGAGGGCATAAAAATGAGCATTCAGTATTTTGCACTCTTATAAAATACACAAAGGTTCACAAG
>LD378213.1:32926-48225 GCA_001465055.1 Ptychodera flava | reverse complement strand
ACAAGCCGATGTGAAAATATGAAAATATATATAATATATATGCGTGATATATATATATATATATATATATATATATATATATATATATATATATATATATATATATATATATATATATATACATATTGACCTCGAGTGACATACAGACTAGTTAAACCTATTCGTAAAAACATCTTCAACTACAAACAAACAGTTGAAAGTATAAACATCTCAGAAGACGAATGCCTATCTGACACTGAAAGTTGTGACTGTCAACATTCACAGTTCTGTGATCCGAATCACAGACATATTGTAACAGGGGATCTTAGGATTGCTGAAAATGCTAGTTTAAGGAAATTGCTATCCAAGGGACCTAATTTTAGGGAGCCAAGGATAGTCAATTATTCTCAGTGTGTTAGGTTTATTGAGTCATCTCTCATGGACTTTATTCCATCCATGGCCGCCAAATATGATGTTGACATCACAACTTTCGATGAATGGAAAACTAAGGTGATGGATGCGGTAAATGCAAATGTTCAAAAATTGAAGAAACGTAAAAAACCAAGGAAAACATCTCCAGTACTTAAAGACCCTACGGCAGTCTCGAAAACCTACAACGTAAATATGTTGTGGTAACAATAGATAAAGCTGATATTGCATTTGTGTGAAAATCATTCTATATACAAAGTGTCTCCTTACTGAAGTGGGTATCATGAACGGAGGGTGAGACACATACACAATATCAACAAAAAATGTGACATCTGTTATCACGAACAACATTGCAGTATGTGACAGATTTGGACTTAAAGTATCAGAGAAAGAACAAAAACTACCAATAATGTAATGGATGCCCAAGATGCATAAGAACCCATCCGGAGCTCGCTTTATTGTAGCATCAAGCACTTGCAGCACTAAACCACTCAGTAAAGCGGTTTCTAGTGTCTTTAAATTAATTTTTGAACAAGTACACAGATTCCGTCCAAAAAGAAAATTTTACAGCAACAAAAAAACTTTCTGGGTTGTGAAAAATTCTTTTCCAGTAATTAAAAAGTTGAACGTCATCAACACTAGGAAAAAGGCCAAATGCATCTCAACATTCGATTTCAGTACACTTTACACCAAAATCGAACATAAGGATCTACTGAAAGAATTGTACAACGTAGTTGACTTTGTATTTGAGGGTGGAACTAAACGATATAGCTCGTGCTCGGAAATTTCATGGATGCGCACGATTCATCGATGACATATGTCTTCTAAATGATGGTGCGGATTTTGTAGATTATACGAGCAAATTTATCCTGCAGAGCTCACGTTGAAGTGTGAGCATAATGGACAACATGCTACATTTCTCGAATTGGACATATCTATAGTAGATGGAATATTCGTCTATAAACTCTTTGACAAGCGCGATGATTTCAAGTTTACTATAGTGCAAATGCCAGATCGCAATAGTAACATCCCTTCGTATATTTTCTACGGCACTGTATTGTCAGAATATCTTCGCATTGCTCGCGCAACACTTCTAATAGAAGATTTCTTCCAAGAGTTGCCAGCCTGTACAACAGGATGTTGTCTCAAGGAGGACAACAACCTAAAATTATCAGACAGTTTCATAAAGCTATGTCAAGACATCCTCAACTTTTTGAAAAATTCAATGTAACACCGGAAGACATCATATATAACATAAGACTCGGAATAACTTAAGGTTTGGTGGTACCTGATCAGTACTGCCTGGGGAGCCAAGGCAGTTGACTGTATTGTTTTCAAATCCCCGAAACAGTCGCCATGGTAAATAACTGATGAACACCTAGGAGATTTCGATGATGTTATTTTTTTGCTGTATATCAATTGTTATAAACTAATCCTGCTGATGTCATATCTTCATCATTCATATGACACAATCATAGAGAACCCATAATGATCTATTGCTTGCACTTGTATGACATTACTTTACATCATTGCTGTATTTATTTCCATCCGAGTGAATTTAAACTGTTTAACTACTTTTGACTATATATATATATATATACATATATATATATATATATATATATATATATATATATATATATATATATATATATATATAAAGTTACATTTTGTGGAAATGTGTGGTATTCTCGCGTATCGTTCATCCTATTTCTCGTTGTATGCTGTGCTAGAGGGCGTAATACCGTTTTCAGCTCAAATAGGAGTGTAGTGCGTATAGTGGCTATGGTACTGCCTAATACGGACCAGTAATCACAAACGATCTGAATGACATTTAGAGTACCATAGACAGTGGGGGGGGGGGAATTATGACAATGTTAAAATGCTTGACCGTTTCTTAAACTATCGCATAGTTCGATTGGTATTCTTTAAACAGGGATCTGTTCTTGATTGCAGGCACAACAGCAATATGAGAATAATTGTTTTCCTACTCGGGGTCCTTGTCGTCTTCTCTGCTTTCACCGAAGCTGGCGAGAAAGACAAAATAAAGAGCGGAAAAAATGGAGAAGGGAATTCAAATGAGAAAGGTAAGTAGAAACGTTATTCATTAACTTGTTTTATTGCTAACTGTCATCTCTGTTAACTTTGTAACACCTGTGTCTGTCAAGGGCCTTTTGTCGCCTTTTGTGGCATGACTGCTTTGTTTTATACGGAAGTACACCGCTGTATTTTCCGAAACGATTTAGTAGATTGCCATCAGAACCTACTCACATTCATTTTGACATCAAATACGTAAGGAATGAACCATTTAATCTTTGCAGGATGGTTAATATAACATAACCAAAACCAATGTATGTATGTGTGTGTTTGTGTGTGTGCGCGTGATCACCGTTAACCCTTACTGTCTGATTCATTCAATCTCGTCCAAGCAGAAGGTGACAAAACGGGACAGAGATTACACCTTCTTGGTCTGGGGTGATTGTATACCAACAGACGGTAAATGAGGTGTAGGTTGTAAAGATATCTGAAAAACGGAACAATGACAAATACCATGTGAGAGCGATAGACTCAGGAAAGGTTAAATAACATGTTCGATATGCCTGACTTCACCTTGCTGCTCAATTTCTCAAAATAAAGAGTGCAAGTACAAAACTCACGAAATTAGCGACTGAGTGACGGGTACAAGTAATGCTCAGCTGCAACTTTTGAAAGGTGATCCCAAACTCTGTGCACTAGACAAAATGTGGCAAAGAGATAGAAAGGATTGAAAGGCAAGATAGGTGAGAGTCGACTGATACTAATGCGTACCAACAATTGTAGATCAATTCAACAAAATGGCCGACTTACGAGCCAGTAATTTTACACGCATAACAGAGAACGCTATTTTGTTTATCTTGTTTGTTTATGTTCCCAATGGGAGGACATACAGGTCGCGTTTGACTGATGGTAAATTTTGTGTTGTCAGAAAACTGCTTCAGTCTGGATATATTGTCTTTGTTACTCTAAATTATTTTAAAAAATGACATTGGTATGAATTGACCCTGTGGCACAATTTGTTAACCAAGCTGATTGGCCAGGACTGAACACGTGACATGGGCAGCGAAAGGCAAAGTGTGTCATGGTGAGCATGTAACTTTAAACTGTAAAATTCAATAACTATAAAAGTATGGACAATTTGAATATTGATGAAATTGTCTCATTTAGTGTTTTGTAGGACAAGGTGTTTCTTAATTTTGCATGAATTCGAATTGGTTTCTGAACACTAATATTGGTACACAGTACATAGTTTTGACAAGATTAGTGCCGTGCATGTTTATATAATCTGGTAATAAAAGAATACGAAGTTTGTTGTTAAATTGCTCAGTATGTCTAAAATGTAATGGAAACTTAAAGCCACTGTCTCGATAGCCGGGTGTTGATACGTGCCCATTGACCGTTAAATTTGACTTTCTTCCGGTCTGACTGCACATATTTCTCTCGTATGTACATCGTGTGTACAATAATTTAATCAAATTCATTCAAAATTGAAAGTAATCTTATTAAGTTAAAATAACCCTATTTTTGCAATACAAATATTCTGCCTTGTGTTTACCCTGTTTTACAGATTATACTTGACAATAACGTTCAGTACATTCAGTACAGTTCAGTACATCAATTAGAGTTGAATCATCTTCCATTTGTATGCATTCGGTTATCAAGGCTATACTAATTTGTCCGCAAGAAATAATGATTCGAAAGCACGACGGTTACATGACATCAATTAATATTTATTGATAACACGATCAAACAGAAACACTATTTGCAATTAGCTTAATGTTCTGTTTGCTACCAGTAGGACAAGACTTCACATCTACCTGTATGTCGAATAATAAAACATTATTTATCAATTTATTTTCTGTTGTAGTGACCGCTATGACCTTTGACGTAGCCAGGGTTCCTCCGGATACGAAACCATTACGAACCACGACAAGCAGGGAAAATCTCTCAGCTCGGATCAAACAGAAGATTGAAAGTAGTTATCAAACCAATGCTAACATAGTCAGCTCTGGTGGTTTACACGGTCTAGTGCAGGCGGTACACATGGCCTATGACAATCACTACCCATTGGTGTTGAGTCCAGACATGATATGGTTGTGTATCACACAGGGTTTAGCAATCCACATCAACGAGAATTCAGAGCAGCTGAGAGAGAAGTTTGTCTCACACTCTGGGAAGAAGGAACTAAGAGTAAGAAGAGATGACTTTGTGAAAGGCTTGGCAACCAATCCATGGCCAGAGGTTTTTGGTGAATTTTCAGAGAAAATTAAAGATGAGATAGGATTAACAAATTATGATCTCATTACTCCAAATTTTACCACAACCGGTCCCATGGAAAAGGCAGTGGGCGATATCGCCTTATTGGACTCGATGCAGTCTTACTTTACATATACGTTTATAACCCTTTGTGGAATTCAATCCATTACTCTCGAAGGCACCAAGGAAGACTGGATAGCAGTCCGGGATAAAGCTGAACAACTGGAGCAGTATGATCTCAAATGGTGGACTGAGGAACTGCTACCTGTCCTGGATCAATTTGTTAACGCATCAAGTGGGAAAATTAACAGGGAATCTGGTCCGATATTTACAAACTAAGTAAGAATAACTGAATAATATAAATTCTAAACCAGCAGTCTATTTATGTTCGATTCGCATGTTTTGTTATCAGAACTTGATTGCAATAATGCTATATCCTTTTTCCTTACATGAAGATATAAAGATTCCAGCAAGCTATTGTATATATGTTTGATGCAGATTGTGTTTTCCATTGTATAGTGACGCCAAATTATGGCTGCATTATAAATACGCTTATGGCAAAAATTGCTGTCTTTTGAGATTATTCGCAAATATTAATGTGAGTAAAAAAGTTAATTTACTTTTGGAATTCTGTTTCTGTGTGACAGATAGATGACAATTCTGGTGGACCGTATATAACGGGCTGGATCATAACCCTCTTTCCATATCTTCAGAAGTATGGAAGCTTTGCACAGAATGAATACGTCGACAAGTGGTCCGTGAGAGAGATTTTCTTTGGCGTAACAACCGACCGCTTTCCATCTGGCTTGTCCAAAGCACCATTTGTATGGGAATATTTTGAACAGAAATTCGACATGCAGTTCATTGGAGGATTCATGGCAGTGTCCCAAGATCATGAGACTTTGGCGCTGAGACCGGAGCTGGGCTGGGCCGTTGTAGAAGATGATGTCACATCTCAGCCGGTTGAACATGATCCTGAACAATTGCTCTAGTGAAGTTGATAAAGTTGATAAATACATCACGTAATCTTTGAAAGAGAGACCTCAATTCAATTCTTTTAGCGGGTGGACAGAATTGTCCCCGAGACTGTCTTTCGCCCATTTTAAAGCGATGTATTCATTGCTTCGCTTCGATAAATTTTGTGTGCGATGTGTGATAGTGAGCGTACGAGCATGAGTGCTACACAAACTCTACAACATGTCGAGGGGTCGCAGTCAGAAAAATTGTAACAACTTTATAGCTCGGTTATTGAACCGATCTTTTTGAGATTGGGGATTTGGTCGAGCGGTAAATTGTCTGTGGCTTCTCAGCTACGTGACTGGGTACGTTCGAACCCGATTGAAACCATTTCATTTTTATTCATTATTTCTGCCCAGACAAAAAACAAATGAATTGTAGACATGATTATCATCTCTTTGAAGTTCGACATCAGTAATCAAATCTTCCAAATTTTCATGAATTTAATCACGTATTTTGCTTTTCAGAAGACTTCTGTCACGCCCCCCGTAATTTCTTCGGCCATTTTCGATCCTTTCCGGAAGTATCGATAACACATCTAATTTGCATTTGCCGATCGCCTACACCATACAGTGTAGTCTAGTCCCCTGACCAATTTCTACCCCTGACTATATACGCTGCTAACAAAATAGGGTCACTTATAGGCTATTGTGAGCATAACTATCATAGTACGAGTGCTGTGATTACGTTGAATTTATTTCCAACTCGGAGCTGCCTTAGAATTTAGATTTCGTGTGCCCATGGAGTAATTTTAACTCCATAATTTCCCGAACCAAACATACTATATTGAATGAACAAGGAAAAATCATTTATTTTGAGTCATTGCCGTATATGTCAAAGGTCACCATGGTCACAAGGTCAAGTCTGAAAAAAAACCAGACAATAATCGTCATTTCACCACTAAATAACATCATAGAAGAACAGAGTCGGAGACTTAAAAATGAAGCCGTGCAAACAACTTCAATGTTCGCTGTTTTGTCATGTAATTTTCGAGCTTGCCACTGTACAGATGTGCTGATCACAATATGCAGTCAAATTCTGACTGAAACATTAGCCCATACCTAACCCTATTTTCCTTAGCAGCGCAACCAGCGGTATAAATAGGTCAGGGAACCAGACAACATACAGTGGTATTGACCATTACGTCAAGGACGTCTGCATACGTTATGAGTGCCAATTGTAAACCCACTGGGGCACATGAATGGCCCATTAAAATATAAGAAAGAATAAAGAATATTAAGGAATACTGCTATTAAACCATGATTTGTGTACGAGCCTTTTTTCCTTGCTCTCTGCTCACGCCCTGTTTTTCCTCGCTTTGTACATTGGGTCATGACGGCTTCAGCATAATTATGTATGCAGGATGTAGTGCGCTCTCTCTCGGTGACCATTTGACACGCTATACAATAGCCGTACAGATTTAATTAGTACAAAAGTATTGAGTCACTACAGAAATCCAGTACGAAGAGTTCACCAAGGGAGGGCGCTCTACATACTCTGAATATTTTTTTTCCAATACAAAACTAGTAAATCTTCACTTTTCTAAATGCTCGACAGTTGATATAAATGAACGTGGTGAGAATAGGGTCTTTGAAAGAGCAGATGTGAACGACAAGTATGATATTGGAATTTCACCAGAGTGATTATTTGTAAAGGTTAAAAGGTATTCTTAAAAGATAAAAAGTCAAATGAGAAATCATATGTCAATTAGGATATTATTGATGCGGACCGAGGGTCAATGTTTTCTGCGCATGACAATTGGGGAGGGGTCACTCATTTTCTCTTAAACACTTTTGAAGGGTCACTATTTTTAACCCCATAGCCTTCGGGTGCAATGGGTTAATCAATCAAATGTCACTCATTTTCTCTTAAACACTTTTGAAGGGTCACTATTTTTAACCCCATAGCCTTCGGGTGCAATGGGTTAATCAATCAAATGAGATCATTTCGGGGGGGGGGGGGGTGTCAGATTTTAGAAATTTAATTGGGGGTTCTTCTGTTTGCATTTCTTTTGTAGAATAAGGTCCACTGACCCCCTTCCCATACAAAACGAATGCTCTCGAATTTTTGAATCTTTAATAGTTAATGCAAAGAACTCTTAGCAACTCATCATATATCAATGGCCCAGGCCTTACATATCGCATTGCTGAGGACATAAAACCAGGTCCCAGTTGGGTAGAAATTTTGGAAATCACAAAGCAGCATTGAAGAAAACGTGAGCTACCTATACACCGCTTTCATGCTTAAGTCGACACCTTATTCTTTACTATTTAGTTAGGCTAACGAAGCAATTCATAATCGTACATAGCTGTGCAATGATACATCTGTAACTACACACTATTTCTGATGGTCAGTACTACAACTGCGTGAATTTGGCATAAATGCTGATCATCATTCAAGAGTGTAGTGCAGATGGGTACTGTTGTAAGTGTACAATAATGACAGGAACATATTTTTATCAACAGTATCCATAATCATAAAGTTATTAATACTATAAACCCTTTTTACACTTTTTGAACTAATAATGCCTTATGGCCCTGTGGTACTTGTAATCAGTATAATTTTGGGAGTTATCCAATAAGGAACATCGAATGCAATCTTGAATGGGATATATTTACGTAAAACGTTAGAGTAGGTTTATGGTTAGTGATATCTATAAATAGAAAATAGGGTGGCGAACGGGAAGTCTTTCCTTATTAACGGATGTAGAGTGAAAGATCAAACAACAGTGTAAAAAACGGAACATGTGTTTCTATGACTTTTAGTAAAACTGTCTTCATTTTCCCATGTCAGAAATTTTCATGTGTTGTTTCCACTTACCCCGAATACTACAACAATACTACAACACCTGAAGTGCTCACAACTGCTAGTACCTGAGCGTGTACGAAACCACACAGGCAAATGACCAGCCAAAATAATTACTCTGGGCTGCGGCCATGGTTTCCCGATAGACATCAGATTGTTGGTAAACCGAACGCCGATGTTTCACCATGTGTACTAAAGATATAAAATCGTACCAAGGTGGCGTTAAAATTAAAACGTTTTGATTTATTCGGGTCACACCCGGTGGCGATTGTTTGCAAATTAGTGTATGCAGTAAAAGTAACGCTCCTTTTATTTTTTAAAACAAGTCGTTAAAATTATTACCAAAACTTGCCAACGGTTAGCATTAACAGAAGGGCACAAGGAGATCCAGTAATACTTCATCACGTATAAAAATAAATTGTATTCTTTCGTTGAACATATAAGTACTTTATAGATTGCAAAAGCACTAGTGGCTGCCGGCGCGTATTGTCCCATGGTGCTTAATCTTTTATCACCTAACCTCGATGGCTTTAATAAAGCAAATATACTTAAGTACACTTGACTCATGAGAATTTATGTATCGCATGAGGTTTTCCCAATAAACGGTGAGTTATGTAAATTGTATGTAAATCCGCCCTGTTGACACTTTTCACATAAATATGAGAAGCGTGCCTCTGTATCTGGACAGTCGTGCCTTGGCATCGTCAGAGTGAGAGAGGCACACAAGACATTTTTGTGTGGTAGGTCGAGTTGTCTGAACACGCCTCTCATCGTCGCTCACACGTGTCTTCCTATCACTTCAAGTAATCTTCCCTTTACTCGACATTGAATATGTTTAGGCTGTGGCAAGAAGACAGTGAAAAACAGGCAAGTTAAACACTTTGACATATTAGTTGAAAACAGACTGGGAAGCTAAATGTTGCTTTATTACTTCATACGTGGAGCTAGGAACGAATCCATTTATAGCTCAATGATGCATACAAGCGCTGGCATTCTCAATGCATTACTTACACCTATAAATTAAGATTCACGCTGACTAAAAGACATTGTTCGCGATCCCTGTAAAAGGATTATGGAGGTGTGATAGCCTTTTGTTTTCCATTGAAATTGTCATATGATGAGTAAATTTTCTGATCAGTCAATCTGGTGCCAACACAGACCTTTAACTGAGTATAATGCCAGGCAAACAGATGAGTATGATTTCGACATAAAAAAACTACTGCTTTTTTTGCTACGTTCAGACAGGTAAAAATTGAAATGCTTCTGCAACACTATTTTATGATTTGTGAACACAGGGGATTAATAGTTTGAGTCCGCTTGCGTCCATACTCACAAAATTAAGCCATTGTTTTGATGTTTAAGACGTCTTAATGCGCCCTCTCGAGTTCAAAAGGTGTGTATGACCAAGCATACGGCATTGTAACAAGATGGCTGAAATGAAAAGACGTCGTACTGCTTGTCTTCTGTTTTTCACCTGCTGCATATGCGGTCCAAACAGAGTCATCGTCCCTTTAATGATCTGAATGCAGACTAAATGCAATTGTTAACCGATTTAGCCCTTGCGTTTGATACGTTCAGAAGTGTAATAAAGGGAAAACGGCTCCACGTTTCACCTACACTATTTTTTCGTTCTCTGTGTTCATGTTTTATTTTGTGCGTTTGGCTATTGGTGTAGATAAAAGCCATGGTGAGACGTAGCCGTAATCTGGCTGTCGAATGACAGTGTGATCCTTTGACGCTATGTTTCGAAACCAGTGTGGTTTCTTCCTCAGTCGCTTTTTTGATATTATCTCCCCTTGGATTTTTGTTTCACTGTTTGTGGCTTAATCATTGTCAGTGTTTTGTTCGTCCAGTAAGGAGGCTGGAATATTTATATTCGAGTCAGTTGATATTGTGTTTCATTTTGTTCGGTCTTTTCTGTAAGATTGTGTACTTGTACATTTATGAGCTTGTCGCCAATGTTTGGATTTCTTTTGTATGCGATGATCAGTTTCATCGTGTTTGGTCTTTTTCTATTTCTTCCCAGTTCTTCAGGAGTGCTTGTTTGATGTCTTTTGTTTTGATATGTGGACTATGTTGGTAGAAAATATCACTTTATTAGTTTTGTTGTTGTGTGTTTGTTTGTGATTTAAATGTGTTCTTCGTGTTGCGTAATTTGTTTCCGCATTGATGTTTGATATTTCTTGTTGTGAATATCCTCCTTGTAGCAATTTTTCATGAAATGTTTTGACTTTATTGTTAAAGTCCTCTTCGTTGTTACATGTCCTCATGTACCTTAATGTTTCGCCTTTGATCAGGCCCTCGAAAATTGATTTTGGATGACATGATTTTCTGTGTAAGAACTGGAATGTATCTGCTGGTTTTGTGTGCGTTCTAGTGTCTAGTATGTTTTCGTTGTTGTATCGTTGACCTTTGTAAATGACTAGGTCAAGATATGTTATTTCGTGTGAAGAACTTTCATATGAAAATTTGAAAGTAGGGTGCATTTTTTTAATTACTGTTATAAATTTATGGAGTTCGTGCTCCGTTCCAATGAAGATTAGGAAAATATCGTCTCTGAATCTACACCATAGTGATATTTTTGTTGTGTGTTCACATATGATTTCCAGTTCTAATTCGTGAAACGTGATGTCGATTGGCAATCTCGGGTGACGATGGCGATCCCATTGCGCACCAACATGTTTGTTTGTAGAATTCGTTGTTAAATTCGAATGTGTTGTTTTTCAGAATAATGTTTAGCATAGCTAATAGGTATTCTGTTGCATGGTGTTTCTACTGGGATAGACAGATGGCCGATTACCGAGGATCTGAGACAGTTATTCGAAGAAAGGCATTGATATTCTGCCTCTGCCGCTCCGTTTGTTGGGGGACACCGCAACATTGCACTTTTATATGATATCCGATATTTACGGCTACTAGACTATACAATATCAAAGTTAGATTGGTTTAGCTAGATCTACAAAGGGCTGAAATCTCTGATACATATCGGATATTTAGTGCGATTTGACAGAATCTAGTATCACTAGTATCGAAGCTACAGTCAGTCCTTGTAAGTCGGGTTTGGTCAGAACTGTAAGACGGTGAAATCTCTGATATGTATCGGATAGTTACGCGCGATTTGAATGAATCTAGTATCGTTCATGGGGTTCTGTCATAGTATCGATATTAGAGTCCCCAAATCGCCGGTAAATATCGGCAATTTCATAGACGCGGCTTCCAATGGAACAACCACAGTTCATTCTAGTATCGTCTAGTATCGATATTAGTCCCGAAATCGTCGATATGTCAAACTGCGATACTAGATTGTAAATATCCGATATTTAAAAATTGTGCAAAGTTGCGCCTTCATGGTCTGTTGCTGTCGACAACTTCTTTGTATTTTAGCTTCAGTGCCTTGAGCTTGCAGTGGCACTCAGGCTGATCTGCTGTCCCGGTTTAAACTTCTCTGTAGAGCCTTTTCTGCAATTTTTTTTGTACACTAGGCTGTCGCAACACATTCTCTTTAGCATTCTTTGAATGCTTTCGTCTGCCCAGACTCGGATCAGCAAACTTATTTCGTTGTCTGACCAGTTATTTCCACGAGATGTATAGAGCTGTGTTCGGCAGCCATGACCAACGTGAATATTGTATGTTGGTTGTTCTTTGTTTATGTTACAAATACCTGTCGCGTGAGGGCGTTTAAAACGCCTCTGAAGCGGCTCGGTCCGTCCACACAGCGATTTGCAGATAGAGTTAATCCGGGAGTTAATCCCTATAACGGCTAAGGTCGGGCCGACTAAACCGTCTCAAATCTGAAACGCTTCAGAACCACTTCGGAGTGTCCACACATAACTTTCTGTGCCAATATTGGCCCAGAACCGTTTCAGAGGCGTTTTAATGGCCTGTGTATGAACGGCATATTTGTCTGCCATGCTCGTAGATATGGCAATATTTATGCCAATATGCTTTGATACGAAACTTGTCGCCGTCAATCTGTAATCAAACACTCTGAGAAGAGAGTCCTTAATGAACTTCAGACGAAGCAGTTGACGGTTACATAGGTAATTACAATATATCCATTTGCAAAATATTACCCTACCTAGGCCTCCATGTTCAGATATAGGGATAATAAATGCATCATAGGAAGGGGCGGCTTTGTTCGTATTTACTGAGCGGCAAAGTCAAGAGGCGACGTTGACGCTATGTTCAGTTGTCTGAACACGCAGCTCATCGTCGCTCACATGTGTCTTCCTATCTCTTCAAGTAATATTCCCTTTACTCGACATTTAATATGTTTAGGCTGTGGCAAGGAGACAGTGAAAAACAGGCAAGTTAAACACTTTGACATATTAGTTGAAATCAGACTGGGAAGCTAAATGTTGCTTTATTACTTCATACGAGCTAGAAACGAATCCATTTATAGCTCAATGCTTCATACAAGCGCTAGCATTCTCAATACATTACTTACACCTATTAATTAACATTCACGCTGACTAAAAGGCACTGTTCGCGATCCCTGTAGGAGGATTATGGAGGTGCGATAGCCTTTTGTTTTCCATTGAAATTGTCATATGATGGGTAAATTTTCTGATCAGTCAATCTGGTGCCAACACAGACCATTAACTGAGTATAATGCCAGGCAAACAGATGAGTATGATTTCGACATAAAAAAACTACTGCTTTTTGTCGGCCATGCGCGTAGATATGGCAATATTTATGCCAATATGCTTTAATACGAAACTGTTCGACGTCAATCTGTAATCTAACAATCTGAGAAGAGAGTCCTTAATGAACAGTCACACGAAGCAGTTGACGGTTACATAGGTAATTACAATATATCCATTTGCAAAATATTACCCTACCTAGGCCTCCAGATTTAGATATAGGGATAATAAATGCACCATAGGAAGGAGCGGCTTTGTTCGTATTTACTGAGCGGCAAAGTCAAGAGGCGACGTTGACGCTATGCCTATTTTCACACCACACGCTTGCCTTCTCAGCGTTGTGAAACTTCACGTTACGGTCTTGCAAACGTTTGCAAGTTCTTCCAGTGTAACACGCATCGACTTCAAAAGAAATAGTGTCGGGCAATAATATGATCAATTAAAGAATTTGTCATGCAGAAGCACAAAACATCCCTTTTCTTCGAAGCTCTTCGATCTTTGATAGTTCAAAAAGTAGTACGGGCGCTATCCACGACAGTACTGTTTCTCGAGTAATTTGCATATAGGTCCATCGTAAGCTCATATACATGCATGTACGTTCATTGTATGAAATATGGTGCTCAATAGTGGCAATAGTGTTAGGTCAAAGGAAATTTAAGTTGTTACTGTACATGTTATAAATGCTAACGTCAGGTGTGCAATTTTACCATGTAAGATTGGATGCTTTGTTTTCTGCTTGATGGTATTAAAAATTGACCTCATGATGAAAAAGAATGGGGTTTAAAAGGGCTTCTAGCAAAAGTAGTATTACCGTAGACTCAATAAAGCAGTCTTGCTTGATAAAAGCAGTGCCGGTATTGTCTGTACAGCCGCATATTATGAGGACATTTCGGACGTACAAGGGGGCTAAATTCAGCATAAGACACAATCGATGTGCCATGACGCGAAAATCGCATGAAATGTTGTTGACCTGGTATGGAAGAACATAGGTTTACTGCACTGATTATTTTGAAATTCGATCGCTCATAAGCCTCATGAATTTACCTTTCCGTTCAATAAGTTCATGCTTTTCCTTTTAGCGTGAGATGTGGAAATGGGGAGTTGCGGACGAAGAGATCATTACACGAGGAAAAGAAGTGGAAAAACAATTAAAATCTGTGAAAGGAACGGATGAATCAGCACATCGAAAAGGTCGGTATAACATTTTGTAATTCTGCTGTTGTTTTACAGTTTCGGGGATACACGATTAGATATCTAAGCAAGCGTTGTCTGAAAGAGATTCTATACTTTTGTTGCTTTCCATAATGTGACACAATGTTATTTTTCAAAAAAAGGCAAAGAACGAAGACTTCTCTGATTTTCGTAACTAAGTCCTAGTCGAGTGAATAATTTTCCAAAATTTCCCTTGTGGAATGCGACAGACAAATGTATTCATTTATGTAGGATATTTGTGTAAAGGACATCGGTCGTAGGAAAAATCTATGATACAATAATTATGAAAACCTTCCCCTGTAGGAAACTCTCGTAATAACACGCATTCGTCTACTCCATGCAAACATTAATTGACCCTTTTCCTGCAAGACAGTATCACTTCCCCGTCTTCCAAGTCAGTAAAATGCGGTATTGAGCTAAAACCAGGTGTATTTTCACCCACTTGGCTTGGTCTGTTATAGCATCTTTAGTCCATAAAACCAAGTTTACAGTATTAGTGTTTTCAGCAGCCTTCAAATGTTCAGTGTTATGCTAAAATGCATCATATGGAATATGTTGTGCTTCACTGATTTTAACCATCTTGACCAGATGGTGAAATATGAACTAGGGAGGAAAAGGGTTGAGATGCGATTTATCAAACATTATTCCATGAACTATCTGTAGCATTTGTAGAATTTTTAATTCTTTTATAAATTGAAAATAACCCAACTGTTCCCATTCAGGAGGGGGGGGGGGAGAATTGCAAAATATGAAGTCCATCGACATGACTGGAAAATTACAGAAAGACATTAATGGTTTATCAATGAAACAAAAACAGTTATACTGCAATGTTATGCCTTTTGCAGGTTTGGACCCAATATTGATAAACAACAAAATAATTTCATCAATATGTTTAGCTGATGTTAACTTGCACAGATTTGC
>LD378213.1:11469-32144 GCA_001465055.1 Ptychodera flava | reverse complement strand
TAAGGTAAGTACAACTGAATGGAATAAATGTGAGGCATTCAATTTCATATAATAATGTTTTAAAATTATTATATAATCATAGTACTGTCTTGAACTTGATAATTATTCTTTATGACCTTAAACAATAACGTATTGTTGTTCTCAAGTTTTTGCGTTGATGTTACAATATGTTATTGAGTCAGTAATTGAAATTGCGATTTTCCACATTTTCTTGAAAATCTTCATTTATCTAAAATTGCCCTATTCCTGTTTATCTTCACCCATTCCCAGAGAAATAATGATTCTGGTGGACCATATATAACAGGATGGATAATTACGCTCTTTCCGTACTTTTGGAAATATACGGGCTTTACAAAAAATGGATATTTAGACCAATGGTCTGCAAGACGTGGCGTAAAAACCAACTGCTTCACATCTGGCTTGTCAAGAGTGCCATTTGTATGGGAATACATTGGCGAACCGTTGAAGATGCAGTTCATAGGAGGATTCATGGCAGTTTCTCAAGATCAAAAGACACTGGCTTTAAGACCTGAGTTGGGCTGGGCAGTTGTAGAAGATGCAGACGCTAAATCAGGATAAACATAGTGCCAATAAAGGTACTTGTAGTCCAATGCGTATCTGCTGGACATAACCTTGAAAAGAGAGACCTAAACCCTTTCTGTGATTGTAATTTTAATAAGTGTATCCGGTTAAACCAGGCCTACCTTAATCTTCTATATGTAATTGTCAACGTTCGTCGCAGTTAGTGGACCTGCCTGAAATCTAATGATGATTAAATTTATGTCATTCTTTGATTTGTTTTCTTCATACAAATATTGCTTTGCCAAAACTCATACATCACAAGATTTTTACTCAAAATGAGTTGTTTAGTTTCTTTTAAATCCAAAGGCCAATTACACAGAAAACTGTGAAATGGTGGAAGTAAAGTGACCCCATTTCACTGTAGTTGTTGTATTTGTAGCGGGAAGTAGCATTTTCTCGACGATTTATGGACAAAAAATGATACAAGATTGACAAATTATATGATTCTTCCATTTTAACAGACTACAGAAATTTTCCTAATGCACATGTATTGCCTATTGAACAACTGTTACTGCCCTGGTATTTAGATATACCACTTCATATCCCCGATCTCAAGTAAGCTGACAAAGTTTACATTTGCTAGCGCTCTGCAATTCCTTACAACTTGTTTGCGGAAGTTTGTTTGCTTGCACCTGTGTGTTGCTAGGCGATATAGACGTAAACACTGAGTGATTGCTGGATAGAGAAGTAGGATTTTTTGACGCAAATATTTGCACGGTATCATGTGTTTATCTTCTGAAATAAAATATTGTGCACTTTGTTAAGAAATCCATCGTTTGTGCTGTATAAACAAACCAACCATTCAACACCTAAAGCTAATCAAACAATGTTCGACAGGTGTGTTTGGTATGTTGAACCACTCTTTTTTGGGAGTGGAGATTTAGCCGATCGGTTCTCTCTGTGGCCTCTCCGCTAGGCGACTGATGCCGTATGTTGTGGGTTCAAACCCGGTTGAAAACTAGTCGTATTTTCTACCCTGGGTTGGTAACTCTGCTGGTGGACAGAATTGTCCCCGAGGTTATCGTTCGCCCAGTTAAAGCAATGAAATTCGTTTCTTTGCTTCGATAAAGTGTGTATGTGCGGTGTATGATAGTGAGCATGCGTGCGTGAGTGCTTCACGAACTCTACAACGTGTGGAGCGGTCTCAGTCAGAAAAATGTAACAACTTAGCCGGCTACTGAACCACTCTTTTTTTGAGAGTGGAGATTTAGCCGATCGGTTCTCTCTGTGGCCTCTCCGCTAGGCGACTGATGCCGTATGTTGAGGGTTCAAACCCGGTTGAAAACTAGCCGTATTAGCTACTCGGAGATCAAAATGTAGTACAACAGGAACGGACATTTCAAAAGCAGAGGGAAGTACAAAACAAACAACTATGCAAAGAATCTGAATATAATGTTATGTACGTCATTTTCCCCCACACTCATCATGACCTGAGTTTGATTACTCTAGAACATTCTCAGGGTCACTTCCTTTAACGACATCACAACCTTGAATTCAATTAGTGGTGTTTGGAATGTTCTGGAAATTTAATTAGTTGTGTAAGAGAGATAATTTTAGAACAGTAATTAGCATGTCAATAAAAGTTCTAGATTGTTCTTGTATGTTCTTATATAACCACATGAGTATAAATACGGGGACAGCAGGCTTACAGTCAGACATTTTGGGATCGTGTCTCTTGCATGTTACTTCAAGTCTTTGGAAACTCCAGCAGTACCAATTTCAAGACTTTTCAAGACCTTCGCTGCCAACGCTGGATTTATATTGTGGACTTTGTGCAACTTCAAGCCTGCAACACAAAGGACTGTTCATCCACCGACTTACTGTTACAAATATGAGACTGGAGCTTTGCCGTCCCAGCTGAGATAAGTAGCCAGTACACTTTTACAGTTTGTATTCTATCCCTGACTTAGAAATTAGTTTTATTTTTTCGTAATAAATTTCATTTTATAAGGAAACTGCTGAGTTCGCCTTTTGTTTGTTTTCTCTACACGTAACAATATGTTTTAATAATTTTGGGTACATTTGTTAAAATCATGTCTCCAAGGCATTAAAAAGTTGAATATATCTCTGAGATAACTTCAAGAGCATGTCAAGTTTTCACAGATGCGATGGTCATATCTCAAGTCTTTCCCTTTAGAAACATGAAATCAAACTGCAAGCCTTGAATTTGATGATTTAATGGCAAACGAATGTCGAGTGTGGTCTTTGCCTTAAAACGTTTGAAAAGACGGCAAGATAAGTTGTCATTTATTTGGGAGACACCTGGTAGCCATGGTTGGTCTACAGTGGCAGTACCATGCATGCCTAGATCGACGAGCTATAGCATTTCCAACTTTAGCTGGGAGATCAAACAATTATCTTAAATAATATTGCCAAATACGAAAAGTGCTGATGCCAATGTCTATTATTGAATCAATAAGGAAAAATGAGACCTTGACTTACCAAAATATTTTAATAATGATTATTTAATAGTAATTATCACATTCCTCGTGTAATACGATTCGTGTTTTCACAAGTCGTACAAAAAGTCTGAGCTGCAACAGTAGGTCATAGGGGCATTTCCTATAAAATCATGTTCAGATTTTCATAATTTGCACAACCACTCTAAACTGCCATGGTAGATCTTAGAACAGTTCCTCATTTGGTCATGTTCGTGTTTTCACAATTTGCACAAGCACTCTAAACTGTCACGGTCGGTAGTGATACATTTTCTCATGGTCCATTTGCAGAAGCTGCCAAAATTTCTGTTCATCTGTCCTCTCTGGTTTTATGAAAGCAAACATACTTAAGTAGGATCCGGTTTTATCAAACTCATGGGAATTTACTCTTTGAGTGACGTTTCATCAACGAACAGTGTTTTGTGTAATTCTCCATTCTTTCATTTGACATTATCTCGAATTATGCAATCTGTCCTGATGACGCACAGCACATAAATCTGAGTAGCCGGCCTCTATACATACCAAGACTTGCTAGGACATTAAACTTTGTTACCGCCAGAGACGCGTACACGAAAATATTTGTTGTGTGCATTGATTCCCCTGGTCTCTAAACTGCGCTCACAGTAGCTCAGGTAATTCAAAAATCCCCATCTTTCAAGGTGTATTGTCACGTCTCTTCCTTTACAGTCTTTGAGTTGAGGTACCGGTCTTGAATGAGGAAGGCATTGCACTCTGCAACCCTTTTAACAAACAGCGTCCTCGCTGTATGAGAAAGCGGAACACTTTAAAGCTCTAAGTTCTATAATATACTGTCATGAAAGTGAGTGGAAATACTAACTTATCCTATAGTCGAAAATACATAAGAATCTCTGTAATAAATTTAAACTAATATACGTTCGTCACATCAGGTCAAAACTGTCTCAAATCATTTTAAATCACTATTCACAACAGCCGTAATATGATGAGTGTATGTTGAGAACTGGAAGGTGGGTAACAATCTACTCGATCCACTTCAATCTGCCTACAGACAATATCATAGTACAGAAACAGCTCTCCTCCTTGTTCATAACATAGAGAAACATAGATAGAGTGGCAACGGGTATTGTTTAAGGCGTGAAGCGGTTACGTAACCCATCCATGTTCGCCTCGCCTCAGGTTGCTCTCGCCTCTTTTTTCCGAAGAGTGTCGACCATGAATCCTTCGGTAATTTTCGGATTTTCGCCAATTGTTAAGCGAAAGTATGTTCGGCAAAGTTTGTGTTGTTGTTGTCGTGTGGTGCTGAGCAGAATTGAAGTTCTGGCGAAAACGGGAGTGTTTTGAGCTTCAGAAAAATGAGTTTTACCGTTTTAAAAATTCCTCTCATATTTTTATGAATATATAATGAGTGTGTTCGATCCAAATTTGAAAGTCTTTTATCGATACTGTCTGGTTTTACTCAATGGTTTACGGTCAGTCATACCCTCTTTTACACGTGCGTAAAGGAAGGACATGTTTATGAAACTGCTGGCGTGTTATGTTTTGATTGGCGTGAAGCAGTGTTTCTGGCCTGAGAGCTCACAAAGTAACTATGGTTGCTACGCGACTGGCAGTACGATGCCATCTCGTCGTATTTTTCGCATAATCTCGTGTAATTATCAACCACAAACAAAGCCTCCAAAAAGTTTAACACCTTTGGAGCTCATTTTAATATGAAAAGCCAATAGTCTACCGAGACGACCATGGAACAAAAGGCATGCAAGCGTTGCGACTCTGTCTATGCTACTCTGTGTTCATAACGACATTCTCACTGCTCTTGACTCTGGACAAATTGTTTTACTGGTTCTATTGGATCTGTCTGCAGCTTTTGATACCATTGATCACGACATACTTTTTGCAGCGTTTATCAAATCTTGGAATCAAATCTAATCCTCTTCAATGGCTTCGTTCTTATCTCACAGACAGATCCCAGTCAGTTACATTAAATGGACAAAGATCACTGCCTCAATTGCTGCGATACGGAGTTCCTCAGGGGTCTGTTCTTGGACCTCTCTTGTTTCTAATCTACATATCACCACTCGGACAGCTCATCCACCGCCATAAACTCCAGTTCCATCAATTCGCTGATGACAATCAGCTGTACCTGTCTTTCAAGAAATCCAATACTACGTCTGCCGTATCTTCTGTTGAAGAAACTGTCAATGATATTATGACCTGGATGACACAAAACAAACTGAAGTTAAACAACTCTAATACGGAGGTCATTTTAATTCGATCTAAATTTGACCATTCGCCAGCGCCTTTCACTGACATCAACATATGTTCCAGTGTTATTGAAACCACTTCATTTGCGAGGAACATCGGTGTAATATTTGATGACAATCATACATTCCAACAACATATTCGTGCCACTTGCAGTGCTATTCACTTCCTCCTTCGCAAAATTGGTCGTATCAGAAAGTACTTGTCCAGAGATTCCTGTGCCACCCTCGTCCACGCCGTTATATCTTCAAAGCTTGACTACTGCAATGCTCTACTATATGGCTTGCCCGATACACAATTATAGCGGTTACAACGTGCCCAAAACACAGCAGCTAGAATTGTTACAAAGACCAGGAAATCGGACCACATTACCCTCATACTTATGCATCTTCACTGGCTTCCAGTACATCATCGCATTGTATACAAACTTTTGCTGATTACTTACAAAGCCCTGAATTGACAAGCTCCACAATATCTCAGGAATTTAATAACACCTTTTGCCTCATCACGTGTTCTTCGTTCATCTGATAAATGCCTTCTGCACACACCTAGATGGAATCTGACTACCTATGGTCGCCGCTCCTTCTCTGCAGCAGCTCCTGTCCTTTGGAAATCTTTGCCCCTGGACATAAAAACCTCTCCTAATGTCAACATTTTCAAAAGACGCTTAAAAACTTACATCTTCCAGATAGCATTTTCATTGTAACTCTAAGCGCCACTGAGCATTGTTTAACTTTAGATATTAGGCTATACAAATTTTCTAGATAGATAGATAGATAGATAGATAACATCTATATAAACGTTTAATACTCTTCACCATGGAAAAATGTGTAAAAAGCATCATTATCCCTTCCCATGATTTCAGATGTTTAAGATTGACCTATAGTAATCAACTTGACCGATAGTAATTTCAAAGACTAAACTGCATTTCTATGCCTATTTCCTTGACGATTGCCAGCAGACGTAGCTAAATTGAATATGACTGTTTACATTCCCAATCTTGAAGTAACCGATTGTCTTGCGTTGAGTGAGTTATTATTTTAATAGATGTTAAACTGATAAGAAATGAACGGATGTTGACGTTGAACCAAGTTTTAAGTTGAAATATCAACTCATCCTTTTTTAACAATATTTCCTGTCTTTAAATATTTTCCGAGTTGCAGTATTTCATTTCATTTCACAACTCAATTTAAAGTCACTCATTCGACATAATATGCGAGAAACGATTTAAGTTGCACACTTTCTAGACAAGGTAGAACAGAATTGATAGCGAGATCAGACAGCAGATTTTGAGTTATCACAGTTTCTGTTCAGTAATAAAAATCTGAAATGGTGCTTGCAACCGATAACTTGGTGTGTGTCAGCTTCAGTTACTGAAAGCGCTGCGATCCAAAACCGTTACCTCAACTCAGAGACAGTAAAGAAAGCAATGTGTCAAGGGGAAAGGATGGCATACATTGAATAGAGCAAGGCAATGGTAAGCAATTATACGCTATCCAGTCACGGAAAAAGAAAGTAAAAATCAGGTAAGTTCAAAATTTAAACTTGTCAGACAAGGAAACCGTTGGTTGCTTTGCTGTTTCATGCTATGGTGGTGACATTTTGTGTACGACACTTTACCTCGTCAAAATTAGGCAAATGACAGGCGAGGAAGCGGGTATAGGTTCAGCATGGGAACAATTATTAGGCCAAAAAAGTTGATTTGTTTCTGGTCAAGCCTGCATCACTTCAAATTGTGCGCATCAACTCTTGCTTTCCTGTTTTTCATTTGCCCCTACGAAAAAAGGGGAAATGTATCGAATTCCACCCATAAAATTGAAAAACAATCGCGTCGCCGCATCATTTTTGCCACATGTCAATGACCAGAAACGAACCGATTATTTTTTGGCCTTACTTTAGTTCTGCCATGCAAAATATTTACGTCAGCATGCTACATATACTTAAACATCTACAACATCAAGTCAACCGAAATACATCAACAATCTATCTCAGTATTCAGTGAGGTATCATATCCTAATGCCTCGAAGTCCTTCAAATCCAGATGTCAGCACAGCGTTTGCGGAAAAAGGTAACCACTTTGTTTGTTCACTTTGAAAATGTGAATTAAAGTCCGCAAAAACTCTGTGAGTAATGACGGACAATGTTAAATATCAGGACATTTACCATAAAATGTTAATACTGAAATTACACTGTAAACATTACTTTAATCATGTGTCTGAGTTTTGATGTATCGTTCGGTAACTGTTATGTTTAAATAGTCAATAAGAAGGAAGCGGCCGTTTAGAAGGGCTGCTTAAACAGTCGGGGACTGCAAGTCACTTACCGTTGCTTCTCTTGCAATGTGAATGAAGTCATTTTGTTTAAAGCGATTCTGGTAGTATTGTTCCAAATGCCATGGTACTGATAAAAATGTACTATTAACTGATTATTTAGAAACTATATCGAATTGATTTGAACATGCTGCTATGTCTTCATCATACTGCGTCGTACCTCTTAATATCTATCAGATTAATATGAGTAGCAGGTTCCTCTATATTTGGTGCCATAATTTCAGAATTATATCACTAATTACAAAGTTCATTATACATGCAAATGAACCTTTAATTAACTTCACACTACTAAATGCTTCACAGGACAGTCAGATAATTGTCGGATCAGTACCTGCAGCAGATTTCATCAAATTTGGTGCAGTTATTTCGGAGTTGTATGACTAATTACAGATCTTCATTAAATATGCAAATGAGCTAATTATTTTCTTGACAGTGCTCAGTATTTCACCTGACAATTAGATATTTAACAGATCAATATCTGTAGCAGGTTTTTACCAAATTTGGTGCAATAATTTTGGAGTCGTAGCACTAATTACAAAGTTTATTATATATGCACATAAATCCTCAATTAACTTCACACTTCTAAATTCTTTAAAACACAGTCAGATATCTGTCGGATGTCGGATCAATGTCTGCCGTATGTTTCATCAAATTTGAATCAGTTATTTTGGAGTTATATCTTATTCAAAACTTAATTAAATATGCAAGTGAGCTATTTCTTAATTTGACACTGTAAAATGCACTTAGATATCTATCAGATCAATATCAAATTTGGTGTAGGAATTTTCGAGTTATATCCCCAATTACGAAAGTTCATTAAATATGCAAATGAGCATGTAATTAACATGACACACAGTATCACCAATATGTTCTGATATTGTCATCTGTGAGAAGTTTCATGAAATTTTGTGCAGTATTTCTTGATATATGTCGACACTGTCATTACTGTCTCTATAGGAAATCATGATATGAAAAAAATGATAACTCATAACTTCATTAATATGCAAGCCATCCTAACCAACACCTAATCAGTTTTTGCAATTATCACACAATACCTATCTACAAAATATCACTTGAATCCGTTCAGCCATCTTTGAGTAATCGTGTAAGAAGACAGACAGACAGACAGACAGACAGACAGACAGACAGACAGACAGATAGACATCGCTACCACATTAGCTCACGTGAACACGTGAGCTAAAATGGTACTTTCGAATCAGTACACACTTCTGAACATTTAGGCAAATAATTCCCGAGATAATCTAGCATAGGAAACGATCAGGCTATTTTATCCGTATCGAGTAAACGTGAAGTGTTTATGTAAAATGATAGAGACATAGTTTAGATACATAGTCGAGTGCAAAGCTGGTATGACGTCAGTATTTTGACATTCTGCATTAAACCCGATTGTAAAATTTTCTGTGCTCGCCCTTTAAATAATTTTTTAAAAAGAATTTTCCAGTGTTGTTTAGTAGATTTAACAGACAGATAGACAGGCAAACATACAGAGGGTCATTGCATAGCTATAGTGAAGAATAAATTTGTCCTTGCAACTATTTGCAAGGCGTAATATAAGGGTCATAAATAATAAAATATGGTACATGTAATATACATATTTCATCATTTGTTATTGCGAAGGAAAGATGAACCTTAACCCTCGTAAGCTGAACTAATGATATACGTCAGGCGTGTTGAACCTTTAAGACGAGGTCACATAAGTCGTTAAAGATCATAAACATTGTCAACGGTGATTTATTTGGTCAGAGCAGATGTAACTTGAAAGATCAAACAACAGTGTAAAAACGGAAAATGTGTTTTTTAATGACTTTTGGTAAAAACTGCTTTCATTTCCCCTCGTAATAAATTTTCATATGTTGTATTCACGTACCCCCAATACCCTTACACCTGAAGTTCTGACAGCTGCTAGTACACGCGCGTGTACAAAACCGTACAAGCAAATAACCAGCCAAGATAAATTACTCTTGATTGCAGCCATGATTTCCCACTTGACATTAGACTGTTGGTCCAACAAATGCCAATGTTTCTCCATGTGTACTCAAGATATTGAATCGTATCAAGGTGGCGTGAAAATTAAAAGAACGTTTCGATTTATTCATAACTGATGACATTAAAATAACGCTCATTTTCTGTTTAGAACAAGACGTGAAATTACTTCCAAAAACTTGCAGCAAGTAAGCATTACCAGAAGAGCATAATGATTTTCAGCAATACTTTACTACGTACGTAAATTAATTTTGTTCTTTCGTTGTATAGATAAGTATTTTCATAGATTGCAAAAGTACATGTGACTGCCGGCGCGTACTGTATTTCCCTATGGTGCTTAATCTTTTATCATCAAACCTCGCTGACTTCAATAAAGTAAATATACTTTGGTACACTTCAAATAAACTCATGAGAATTTATGATCGTGTGAGGTTTTCCCAATGAACGGTGAGTTATGTAAATTGTATGTAAATCCGCCCTGTTGACGCTTATCACATAAATCTGAGAAGCGTGCCTCTATATAGCGCCAATCGAGCTTCGGTATCGTCAGAGAGGGAGAGACACCCACACAATAAATTTGTGTGCAGTAGATCGAGTTGTTTAAACACGCAGCTCATCGTCGCCCTCACCTACATAGTACCTATCTCCCTATCTCTTCAAGGTATATTTTCTTCATCCGACATTGAATATGTTTATGTTGTGGCACGAAGACAGTGAAAAACAGGCAAGTTAAACACCTTTACATATTGGTTGAACACCTGGAGGGATTCTAAGTGTTGCTTTTTGACTTCATACAAACGCTGGCATTGTCAGTACATTACTTACGCCAATTTACCAACAGTCACGCTGACTAAACTTGACATAATGCCAGGCAAACAGATGAATGCGATTTCGACATGAAAATAACTACCGCTTTTTGTAGGCCATGCGCATAGAAAGGGCAATATAATATCCCGACATGCTTCGATACGAAACTCATCGACGTCAATCTATAACCTAACTGCCATCGGGTAAATAGTCCCTAATAAACAATCACACGAAGCAGTTGACGGTTAGATACGTGATTACCTTATATATTTAAGCAAAATGTAACCCTTCCAAGCCCTTCAGGTAAAGATGTACGGATAATAAATGCATCATAGGAAGGGACGGCTTTTTGTTCTTATATATTGAGTGGCAAAGTCAAGAGGCGACGTTGAAGCTTAGCCATTTTTTCAAGCAACATGTTTGCCATCTTAGCGCTGTGAAACTTCGCTGCACGGCCTTTGAAATATCTGCAGGTTCTTCCAGTGTAATACACATAGACTCCAAAAGAAATCGAGTTGGACAATAATACGATCGGTTAGAGTATTTGTGAAGCAGAATCTCAAATATCACTTTTCTTCGAAGCTCTTCAAATCTCAATGTGAGCAAAGTATTTCTATAGTTCAAAACGTTGTACGACTGTACTGTTTCTCAAGTTATTCGCATATAGGTTCATCGTAAGTTCATATGCCTGCGTATATACGTTAATCATACTACATAGGGTGCTCAATAGTTGCAATAGCAGTTAAGGCAGAGGAACGTTTAATTTGTTACCGTAACAGTGGTTGATAGGATATAATTAATAACGTCAGCTGTGCAATCAAGCCGTGTGAGATAAGATGCTCTGTGCTGTGCTTGTTGTTGATATTGAAAAAATGTCACATGATTAGAAAGTATGGGGTTTGAAATGGCTTCTGGCAAAAGTAGTATTACCATAGACTCAATTGTATTGTCTCTACAGTCTCATATTGTTAGGAAATTTCGGGTGTACAAGGGTGCTAAATGTGATGATCTATACGTGTGCTGATGTGACCTTACCTGAAAATTCAAATTAAGTGCTCTTCCTTTGTAATGTTCCTGCAAAAGACTTCATTGACTGTTTATTCAGAAAAAATTCTGGCTAATACACCAAAGACAATGATTTCTTGTGGTAAAGGGAGATTTGTGTTTGATTAAAAGTGTAGAATTGACATTTGGGATTTTGTAAAGTTGTCATTGGAGTTTTAATGCACGTTTACAAAGGAATATAAAATCACATGGAAAGAAACATGCCTTAGTTTTGTAACATTCTGCATGGGATATAATCGATGTGGCAATGACGCAAAAATCGCGTGAAAAGTTTTGCTAGTCCGGTATGGATAAGCATACGTTGCACTGATTATTTTGAAATTCGATTGCTCATAACCCTTTTGGAGTTAGGCTTCCTTTCACTCAGTATATGCTTTTCCTTTTAGCGTGAGATGTGGAAATGGGGCGTTGCGGACGAAGAGATCATTACACGAGGAAAAGAAGTGGAAAAACAATTAAAATCTGTGAAAGGAACGGATGAATCAGCACATCGAAAAGGTCAGTATAACATTTGGTAATTCTGCTGTTGTTTTACAGTTTCGGGGATACACGATTAGAAGCAAGCGTGGTCTGAAAGAGATTCTGTTCTTCTGTTGACTCCCGTGATGTGACACAATTTTCTTTTTCCATGTAGGCAAAGAATGAAGAGTCCTTTGATTTTCCAACTAAGTCCTACTCAAATGAATAATTTTCTAAAATCTCCCTGGTTGAATGCGACAGACAAATGTATGCATTTATGTAGGGGATATATATATACAAAGGATATCGGTCGTACGAAAAATCTATAATACAATAATTATGAAAACTTTCCCAGCTGGCAATAACACACCTTACTGTACTCCATGCAAACAACATTTAATTGCGCTTTATCGAAACTTATGCCATGAAATATCTGTAGCATATGTAAAAAAAATTTTTTTCATAAATTACTATAACCCGACTGTCTCCATTCAGGAGAGGGAGAATAACGCTTGCAAAACATAAAGTCCATCGACATGACTGGAAAGTTAGAGAAAGGCATTAATGGTTTATCAATGAAACAAAAACAGTAAACTGCAATATTATCCTTTGAACCCAATCTTGGTAATAACGAAATAACTTCACCAATATGTTAAGCTGATGTTTACTTGCACTGATTTGCATTACGAATTTGTTCCTGTTCCTATATTACTATTTACCTACTGTATACCACATACTACAAACTGTTTTTATCTAGTTGTCTTTATCACCAAAAGTCTGTACAAACAGTCGAAAAACCGTTTATTGACTTTCCTTCTGTTATAACCACAGGTATAACCTTTGAAGTGGCTAATGTGCCGCCATGCCAGGAACAGTTACCCATGACAACACATGTGCAAAGTACAACAGCTCGAATCAAGCAAGGCATTGAAAGTTGTTTTCATACAGATGTCAACATAGTCAAAAATGGAAGTTTGCATGGTCTGTTAGAGGCTGTACACCTAGCCTACGACAGACACTACCCATTGGTGTTGAGTCCAGATATGATATGGTTGTGCATTACACAAGGCCTTGGAATCCACATAAACCAGAATTCAGATCAGCTAAGGAGCAAGTTTGTCACATTCTCTGGGAAGAAAGAGATAAAAGTCAGAAGAGATGACTTTGTGAAGGGCTTAGCAACCAATCCATGGCCAGAAGTATTTGACGAATTTTCACAGAAGATCAAAGATGAAATAGGCGAGAAAAATTATGAACTGATAACTCCGAATTTCAGCACAACTGGACCGATGGAAAAGGCAGTTGGTGATATTGCCTTAATGGATGCCATGCAGAAATTTTTCAGTTATGGGTTACATACAATGTGTGGTATTCCCTCTATTACACTGGAAGGTACAAGGGAAGACTGGATGGCGATCAAGGAGAAAGCAATACAGCTGAAACAGTATGACCTGAAATGGTGGACTGACGAGTTACTACCAATCTTAGATCAATTTGTGAACGCTGCAAGTGGGAGTGTCGACAAGGAATTCTGGTCGAGTATCTATAAGGTAAGTATAACTTAAAGAAGTGAATGTGGAGCAATTAATACCATATGATAATGCCTAACTCACGATGCTAGGTTTTAATGCTATAGTACTGTATTTGACCTTGATAAGATTATCCATGCCCCTTGACATTAACATTTTGCTGTCTTCCAGTTAATACGGTGATATTTTAGTATGTCAGTAGTTGCAATTGCAATCTTTTCAAATTTTATTGCTAATCTTCATTTATCAAAAGGTTTTCCTGTACCTGATTATCTTATTTCTTTTCCAGAGTAATGATAGTTCTGGTGGGCCGTATATTACAGGATGGATCATAACACTGTTTCCGTACTTATTTAAGTACGGTGGCATTGCAAGAAATGAATATTTAGACAAATGGTCAGCACAACGAGTGTTCTTTGGCGTTACTACCGACTGCTTCACATCTGGCCTGTCAAGAGCGCCATATGTCTGGGAATACATGGAAAAACCGTTCAAGATGCAGTTTATAGGAGGATTCATGGCAGTCTCTCAAGATCAAAAGACATATGCTGTAAGACCGGAGTTGGGCTGGGCAGTTGTAGAAGATGCAGACGCTAAATCAGGATAAACATAGTGCCAATTAAGGTACCTATAGTCCAGTGCGTATCTGCTTGACATAACCTTGAAAAGAGAGACCTAAACATTTTCTATAATTGTAGTTTTAATAAGTGTATCCGGTTAAATTAGTCCTACCTTAATCTTCTGTATGTGATTGTCAACTTTCGTTGCAGATAGTGGCCTTTGCTGAAATCTACAATGATGATTAAATTTACACTTCATTCATTGATTTGTTTTCTGCATACAAATATTGCTTTACACAAACTCATACAGAACAAGATTTTCACTCAAAATGATTTGTTTATGTAAAATCCGTAGGCTAATCAAACAGAAAACTCTGTGATATGGTTGAAGTAAAGTGAACCCGTTTCACTGTAGTTGCTGTATTCATAGCAAAATAGCTTTTTTCTCGATGATTTAATGACAGAAACTGATACCGGATTGACGAATTATATTATTTTTCGATTTTAACAGACCAAAACAAGTTTCATAAAGTGCATGTATTGCCTATTGAGAAATTATTTCACGAGTATGTGGTATACTACTTCACTTTTTCTGTCTCAAGCAAGCTCGCAAAGTTTGCATCTGCTAGCTCAGTGCAAATCCTTTGAGCTTTTTTGCGGAAGAGTTTGTTTGCTTACACCTGTGTGTTGCTGGGCGATGTAGACATAAATACTGACTGATTGCTGGATAGAAAAGTATGATTTGTTGATAGAAATATTTGCACGGTTTCATATAGTTATCTTCATAAATAAAATATTTTCTACTTTGATACGATTTCCGTTGTCTGTGCTGTATAAACAACCAACACTTCTACCAAGCCTTCAATGTCAAAAGCTAATCAATGTTGGACAGGGGTGTTTAGCATGTAAGCGACTCGGAGATCCAAAATGTAGTACAAAATTGCCATCCACAGGAGTAGACGTTGCAAAAGCATAGGGAAGTACAAAACAAACAACTATGCATAAAATCTGAACATTTGTTTTGATAACTTGAGGTGCATTTGTTGAGAACATCTAAAGTTTTCTCAGATGGTTTTATCTCATGTCTTTCCCTTTAAAACCACGAAATCAAAATGCAAGCCTTGAATTTTTAAATCATCATATAATGGCAAATGAATTTAGTGTGTAGCCTTTGCCTTAAAACGTTTGAAAAGAGGGCAAGATAAGTTGTCATTTATTTGGGAGATACCTTGTAGCCATGGTTGGTCTACAGTGGCAGTACCATGCAATGCCTAGATCGACGAGCTATAGCTTTTCCAAATTTAGTTGGAAGATCAAACAATTATCTAAAATAATATTGCCAAATACGAAAAGTGCTGACGTCAATGTCTATTATTGAATAAACAAGGAAAAATCAGACCTTGACTTACCAAAATATTTTAATAATTATTATTTAATAGTAATTATCACATTCCTTGTGTAATACGATTCGTGTTTTCACAAGTCGTACAATCAGTCTGAGCTGCAACAGTAGGTCATAGGGACATTTCCTATAAAATCATGTTCAGATTTTCATAATTTGCACAATCACTCTAAACTGCCACGGTAGGTCTTAGTACAGTTCCTCATTTGGTCATGTTCGTGTTTTCAAAATTTGCACAAGCACTCTAAACTGTCACGGTCGGTAGTGATACATTTTCTCTTGGTCAATTTACAGAAGTTGCCAAAATTTCTGTTCATCTGTCCTCTCTGGTTTTACGAAAGCAAACATACTTAAGTAGGATCCGGTTTTATCAAACTCATGGGAATTTACTCTTTGAGTGACGTTTCCTTAACGAACAGTATTTTGTATAAATTCTCAATTCTTTCATTTGAAAGTATCTCGAATTATGCAATATGTCCTGGTGACGCAGAGCATATAAATCTGAGTGGCCGGCCTCTATACATACCCAGGCTTGCTTGGACATTAAACTTTGCTACCGCCAGAGAAGCGTACACGAAAATATTTGTTGTGTGCATTGATTCCCCAGGTCTCTAAACTGCTCTCACAGTAGCTCAGGTAATTCAAAAATCCCCATCTTTAAAGGTGTATTGTTACGTCTCTTCCTTTACAGTCTCTGAGTTTAGGTACCGGTCTTGAATGAGGAAGGCATTGCACTCTGCAACCCTTTTAATAAACAGCGTCCTCGCTGGTCAAAACGAATGACGCTGTATTCATTGAGAAAGCGGAACGTTTTGATCCACGTTAAAGCTCTTAGTTCTATAATATACTGTCATGAAAGTGAGTGGAAATACTAACTTATCCTATAGTCGAAAATACATAAGAATCTCTGTAATAAACTTAAACTAATATACGTTCGTCACATCAGGTCAAAACTTTCTCAAATCATTTTAAATCACTATTCACAACAGCCGTAGTATGATGAGTGTATGTTGAGAACTGGAAGGTGAGTAATATCTATATAAGGGTTTCATACTCTTCACCATGGAAAAAGGTGGAAGGAGCATCATTATCCCTTCCCATGATTTCAGATGTTTAAGATTTACCTATAGTAATCAACTTGGCCGATAGTAAGCTCAAAGACTAGACTGCATTTCTATGCCTATTTCCTTAACGATTGCCAGCAGACGTAGCTTAATTGAATATGACTCTTTACATTCCCAATCTTGAAGTAACCGATTGTCTTGCGTTGAGTGAAATATTATTTTAATAGATGTTAAACTGATCAGAAATGAACGGAGGTTGACGTTGACCCAAATTTTAAGTTGAAATATTAACTCATCCCTTTTAAAGAATATTTACTGTCTGTAAATATTCTCCGAGTTGCAGTATTTCATTGCATAACTCAATTTAAAGTCATTCATTCGATATAATATGCGGGAAACGATTTAAGTTGCACACATTCTAGCCAAGGAAGAACAGGATTGATAGAGAGATCAGACAGCAGATTTTGAGTTATCACAGTTTCTGTTCAGTAATAAAAATGTGAAATGGTGCTTGCAACCGATAACTTGGTGTGTGTCAGCTTCAGTTACTGAAAGCACTGCGATCCAAAACCGTTACCTCAACTCATAGACAGTAAAGAAAGCAATGCGTCAAGGGGAAAGGATGACATACATTGAATAAAGCAAGGCGATGGTATGCAATTCTACGCTATCCTGTCACGGAAAAAGAAAGTCAATATCAGGTGAGTTCAAAATTTAAACTTGTCAGACAAGGAAACCGTTGGTTGCTTTGCTGTTTCATGCTATGGTGGTGGCATTTTGTGTACGGCACTTTACCTTGTCAAAATTAGGCAAATGACAGGCGAGGAAGCGGGTATAGGTTCAGCATAGAAACAATTATTAGGCCAAAAAAGTTGATTTGTTTCTGGTCACCCCCACATCACTTCAAATTGTGCGCGTCAACTCTTGCTTTCCTGTTTTTCATTTGCCCCTATGAAAATAAGGGAAAATGTCTCGAATTCCACCCAAAAAATTGAAAAAACAATCGCGTTGCCGCATCATTTTTGCCACATGTCAATGACCAGAAACAAACCGATTATTTTTTTGGCCTTACTTTAGTTCTGCCATGCGAAATATTTACGTCAGCATGCTACATATACTTAAACATCAACAATATCAAGTCAACCGAAATACATCAACAATCCATCTCAGTATTCAGTGAGGTATAATATCCTAATGCCTCGAAGTCCTTCAAATCCAGATGTCAGCAACAGCGTTTTGCGGAGAAAGGTAACCATTTTGTTTGTTCACTTTGAAATTGTGAATTAAGGTTCGTGTGAATAATGACGGCCAATGTTAAATATCCGGACATTTACCATAAAATGTTAATACTGAAATTACACTGTAAACATTACTTTAATCATATGTCTGAGTTCAGATGTATCGTTCGGTAACTGTTATGTTGGAATAGTCAACAAGAAGGAAGCGGCCGTTTGAAAGGGCTGCTAAAACAGTCGGGAACTACATTTCACTTACCGTTGCTTTTCTTGCAATGTGAATGAAGTCATTTTATTGACAGCGATTCTGGTAATATTGTTCAAAATGCCATGGTACTAATAAAAATGTACTATTAATTGATTATTTAGAAAATATATCGAATTGATTGGAACATGCTGCTTTGTCTTCATCATACTTCGTCCTACCTCTAAATATTTATCAGATTAATATGAGTAGCAGGTTTCTCTATATTTGGTGCCATAATTTCAGAGTTATATCACCAATTAGAAAGTTCATTATACATGCAAATGAACCTTTAATTAACTTAACACTACTAAATGCTTCACAGGACAGTCAGATAATTTTCGGATCAGTACCTGCAGCAGATTTCATCAAATTTGGTGCAGTTATTTCGGAAATGTATGACTAATTACATATCTTCATTAAATATGCAAACGAGCTAAATATTTCCTTGACAGGGCTCAGTATTTCACATGACAATTAAATATTTGTCAGATCAATATTTGTAGCAGGCTTTTACCAAATTTGGTGCAATAATTTTGGAGTCATAGCACTAATTACAAAGTTTATTGTATATGCACATAAATCCTCAATTTACTTCACACTTCTAAATGCTTTAAAACACAGTCAGATATCTGTCGGAACTGTATCTGCAGCAGATTTCATCACATTTGGTTCAGTTATTTTGGAGTTATATCTTATTCAAAACTTCATTAAATATGCAAGTGAGCTATTTCTTAATTTGACACTGTCAAATGCACTTAGATATCTATCAGATCAATATCTGTAGCAGATATCATCAAATTTTGTGTAAGAATTTCAGAGTTATATCACTAATTACGAAAGTTCATTAAATATGCAAATTAGCATACAATTAACATTACACACAGTATCACCAAAATGTTCTGATATTGTCATCTGTGAAAAGTTTCATGAAATTTTGTGCAGTTTTTCTTGATATATGACGACACTGTCGTTACTGTCTCCATTGGAAATAATTATATGAAAAAATGATAATTCATGACTTCTTTAATATGTAAGCCACTCTAACAGACATCTAATCAGTTTTTGCAATTATCACACAATACATATCTACAAAATCTCACCTGAATCCTTTCAGCCATTTTTGAGTAATCATGTAAGAAGACAGACAGGCAGACAGACTGACACACACACGGACAGACAGACAGATATCGCTACGACATTAGCTCACGTGTGTGAACACGTGAGCTAAAATGGTACTTTCGAATCAGGACACACTTCTGAAAATTTAGGCAAGTAATTCCCGAGATAATCTAGCATAGGAAACGATCAGGCTATTTTATCCGTATCGAGTAAACGTGAAGTGTTTATGTAAAATGATAGAGACATGGTTTAGATACATAGTCGAGTGCAAAGCTGGTATGACGTCAGTATTTTGACATTCTGCATTAAACCCGATTGTAAAATTTTCTATGCTCGCCCTGTAAATAATTTTTAAAAAGAATTTTCCAGTGTTGTTGAGTAGATTTAACAGACAGATGGACAGGCACACATGCAGAGGGTCATTGCGTAGCTACAGTAAAGAATAAATTTGTCCTTGCATCTATTTGCAAGGTGTAATTTAAGGGTCATAAAAAATAAAATATGGTACATGTAATATACATATTTCATCATTTGTTATTGCGAAGGAAAGATGAACCTTAACCCTCGTAAGTTGAACTAACGATATACGTCAGGCGTATTGAGCCTTTAAGACGAGGTCACATAAGTCGTTAAAGATCATAAACATTGACAACGGTGATTTATTTGGTCAGAGCGGATGTAACTTGAAAGATCAAACAACAGTGTAAAAACGGAAATGTGTTTTTATGACGTTTGGTAAAAACTGCTTTCATTTCCCCTCGTCATAAATTTTCATATGTTGAATTCACGTACCCCCAATACCCAAACACCTTAAGTTCTGACAGCTGCTAGTACGCGCGCGTGTACAAAACCGTACAAGCAAATAACCAGCCAAGATAAATTACTCTTGATTGCAGCCATGATTTCCCACTTGACATTAGACTGTTGGTCCAACAAATGCCAATGTTTCTCCATGTGTACTCAAGGTGTATCAAGGTGGCGTGAAAATTAAAAGAACGTTTCGATTTATTCATAACTCATGACATAAAAATAACGCTAATTTTCTGTTTAGAACAAGACGTGAAATTAATTCCAAAACTTGCAGAAAGTTAGCATTAACAGAAGGGCATAATGATTTTCAGCAATACTTTACTACGTACGTAAATTAATTTTGTTCTTTCGTTGTATAGATAAGTATTTTCATAGATTGCAAAAATACATGTCACTGCCGGCGCGTACTGTATTTCCCTATGGTGCTTAATCTTTTATCATCAAACCTCGCTGACTTCAATAAAGTAAATATACTTTAGTACACTTCAAAGAAACTCATGAGAATTTATGATCGTGTGAGGTTTTCCCAATGAACGGTGAGTTATGTAAATTGTATGTAAATCCGCCCTGTTGACGCTTATCACATAAATCTGAGAAGCGTGCCTCTATATAGCACCAATCGAGCTTCGGTATCGTCAGAGAGGGAGAGACACCCACACAATAAATTTGTGTGCAGTAAATCGAGTTGTTTAAACACGCAGCTCATCGTCGCCCTCACCTACATAGTACCTATCTCCCTATCTCTTCAAGGTATATTTTCTTCATCCGACGTTGAATATGTTTATG
>LD378203.1:6816-26953 GCA_001465055.1 Ptychodera flava | reverse complement strand
TATATATATATGTATGTATGTATGTATGTATGTATGTATGTATGTATGTATGTACGTACGTACGTACGTACGTATGTATGCATGTGTGTACGTATGTATGTATGTATGTATGTATGTATGTATGTATGTATGTATGTATGTATGTATGCATAACATCCAAAAAAATATATACATATCGATTTATTGCAATAATAATGATAAAACACATGTCATTACCAGGATGCCCGATGCTATACGATGAATGGAATGGCAATTGCTACAGAGTATTTACAAATTGGGTGAATTACGGCGACGCGGACCATAACTGCCGAACCAATGTTGTGGGTGGCCATCTGGCTTCTATTCAATCAAGCGAAGAAAACACCTATATATACTCAAAGATCAACGACGACACATGGATTGGTTTTGATGATCTGGCGAAGGTAAGAAGTTGTGTGGAGTTCGCTAGAAATTTCAAATAGTGGAAGTTAGTTTTCCGTTCTGTGTATTCCAGGCCTGTTTCAAGTGCGGGCAATGTCGCCCTCTGTAGTTCGATATGCTGAGAACACAGTTGAGAAGTGACGTACCTTTTTCAATATTAATCATCAGAGTATTCAAATAAAAATGGGACCAATTACATCCAGGTCATTTGGCGTTTAGTAGATGCTGAAGATTAGCCCTCGGAGTCAAAATGATAGAGGCGATATGAAATGATATCGTGCCTTTAGAACGCAGCGCCCCAAGCCTCTTAGGCAAAACCCTCCCGCATATTGATTATAGCTACAGTTCGGCACTTTTACAGAGAGATTGGACAATAACCTCAGTGAAAATAAAACCTATGAGTGATATTCATGTCTAGTATTATTGATCAGTACGCGCCTGCCATGTAGGAGATTGAAGACCAAAGACCATATCCTGATATTACGTCATTATTAGGAGTTCATCCTTTGCCTTTTGAAAGATTCGGAAACAGTGGAAGTAAATAAATCCTCAAGAACTACACGGGCTAAATTTTACTACCTGCTAGAAATATACAATATTACACCAAAAATAATTATAGTGTGGAAATTTAATTTTTAAATCGTGGCAGATAGCTAACAAAACCCTGGCGAAAGAACGCAGTAATGATATATAATTAGTTGTTCAGCATCACAGAAAAATAGATGACAGACTAGCAACGCAGCACTCCTTTTGTTTCATGGCCGTCTCAGTAACTATGGCTTTTTCATATTAAAATGAGCTTCACAGGTGTTAGACTTTTGGAAACTTTGTTTGTGGTTGATAATTGCATGAGATTATGCGAAAAAGTACGACGAGATGGCATCGTGCTGCCAGCAGTCGCGTAGCAACCAAACTTACTTTGTGAGCTCTCAGGGCAGAAACACTGTTTCATGCGAATCAAAACATAACACTCCAGCAGTTTCATAAACACGTCCTACGATGACCAACTTGTAAAAAACAATATGACTGACCGTAAACCATTGAGTAAAACCAGACAGTATCGATAAAAGACTTTCAAATTTGGTTCAAACACACTCATTATATTCATAAAAATGTGAGAGGTAATTTTATAGTACTAAAACTCACGTCCCCGAAGCACAAAATTTTCCTGTTTTCGCCAGCATGCCAACTCCGCTCAGGGCCACACGACAACAGTATGAATTTTGCCGAACATTCTTTCACTTAAAAATTCGCGAAAATTCGGAAACTACCGAAGGGTGCATGGTCGGCACTCTTCGGAAAAGAGAGGCGAGAGCTACCTGAGGCGAGGAGTACATGAAGGGCTTACGTTACCGCTTCACACCATGAACAATACCCGTTGCCAGTCTGTCGCTCTATTGTCTGCGTCAGTATTAATCACATAAGAGCTGAACTGTGATTAGGAAAATGTAAAACCTGCCGTCAGCATCAGTAAAATGCCTAACAACACCAATCGCACTGTTCGCCCTTGGACGTGAATGCTGTGAAACGAAGTATTTGGGAAACAGATTATTTGTATTCTCCCGTTTAACTACAGGCATCACTAGTGACATTCACTTCTGACGTTGAAAGTGTAGGCCGCAAAAGCTGAAAGCGATCTTTTGGCTCTTTGCTCATGAAGTACTCCGTGCACAATGATTACTTGCAATTGGCCGGTCTCTGCAGCTAATAGAGAGGTTTAGTTACACGTAATTACGTTCGATCAGTACGCGTAGCGTCTTTGTCACGTGATAACCAGACGTCGCGTACGTGTAGCACAGACGTTCCGAACGTCAAACAACACTTCTACACGTAGTCATAATTACGTGTAGTATTTTTGATATTTTCTCAATGATTTCCACGAATTTAGACAAGCAAACTCTAACGGTATCATTGTAAATTGGCAAACATCTTTGATATCAGAATATTTCGTAGAGTTTGCAACTGTAAAAGGAGTACTTGCCATAATTTCCTTACATGAACGAAATGCTGTAGTCGCATTCCACTTTTTGTCTGACGCCTCAAAAAGAATTCTCTAAACCACATAAATAACTGTATCAAAGAAAATCGGCTGATTTAAGGTAGTTCAAGGGTACAACTAGCGACTATAAGAGTGGTTCTCACGTATCGAAATTCATGTTTCTTAAAAATTATACGAATTTCGCATGTTTCTGAGGAAGATATGCAGCAAAATAATCGGGAACGCACAACTAAACCTCTCTATTCGCACGTGAGCACGGATACGCGTACGCCACTGCGCGCCGTCAGACGTACACGTAATTACGTGTAACTAAACCTCTCTATTACTAAGGTAGCGCACGTATAGTCGCGTGTGATTGACATCCTCAGAGGGATGTTTCGTTGTTTAGAACGTTGTTTAGTCGAACTAAAATGAACTGAAGTGTATTGAACTGTATACATATATAGTTGACGAACAACACTCTTTGTAAATTATCAACAGGAAGATGAGTTTTTCTGGACAGATGGTTCGCTCACGGCGTTTAAAAATTGGGCTCCTGGTGAACCTAGCAACACGGGTTCCGGTGGTGAAGACTGTGCCACAATGTACGGTGCAGGAAGTAAGTTTTTAAAATGAGGTATTGGGCCCTACGACCCGTGTGTGTCCACCGTAACTTGAAATAGGCAGACTTGGCTGTGAGAGAAAGATATTCAATTTCATGAAATGCGTCCCAAAATAAGTTGCCACTAGAGCTGCTTTTGTAAACCCCGGTGACGATATTGCAAATTGAGTCCAGAGCTTTTCACAGAAAGGAATCTTATAAATCTTTAGAACATAATTATGTTTAAGTGAAAAAGACTCGTTTCTGCAGAAGAAAATATTCTGCTTTGATATTGATAGAGATTTAACTTTGGGTCGAAACTCAATAAATAGGATAAATAGGATATGGCCCTATATTTTATTGGGGTTTTTTGAGGTGCCACATGTCAGCCCAAAATATATTATATTACAAAGTAATCGGGTTGGAAGTATGATATATTTTATTGACGGAATAGGAAATAACATTCAACACATGTGTCCGTTTCCATGATAACATTTCAATGAAAATTTTCTAATGATTTTGACTTAAAATAAATGTGTGAGGTCACTTTATCAGTAAATGGAATTATGTTTTCTTAACGTGAAACGTGGAACATTTTAACTCCTTCTAGCGAAAAACGAAACTAATCTGGTGATATATGATTTTTATTTTGCATTTTTTTAAATATCAAATGTTACTCTGCAATTCAATGAAAATAAGAAAAAAGTTGGTTGCGAACATTCCGTACGGCAAACTTAAACCATCCCATTTCAAAATCAAGGATAACAAATTACTCAATATTTTCCGATTTTTAATATTCAAAATGGCCGCAATCCATGTGTTAACTCTGTAGGTGTGTATAATAATTTTAATTATTTGCACAAAAATATACGGGGAGTAAATTGTACTAACTCCACAAGAGTCTGTCTCCGAGGCCTAATCTGCCTTAAGCGGCATTTAAAATTGTCTTCAGTCCAAACTCAAGCCACAGGTCAACATAAAAAAATATTATTTGACATGCAGTCTTCTATACCCCGCTTTCATAATGTCATTCTAAATAGATTGATAAGTGAAACGTCGATCTGTGAATTGTTTCTTTCGGAAGCTTCTGTTCTGTAAGCCTTGAAGCAGAACTCAACGACATTACACTTTACGTCTGATAATTAAGACACTTTGATTGTCATTACAGATAATTGGAATAAATGGAACGATAGAAGTTGTAGCACTCAGCTTCAATACGTTTGTAAAGTTCCTCTAAGTACATCTTCTGCCGGTACACAAGAATAATGTTTACAAATCGAACGAACAAGCGGCTCAATTTTCATGGAAGACGGAAAACATCAGAGCCGTGATTTTCTCCTGTATAATCTTCAATAATTTAATTTCCTAGCGTTCATCTTGTAACTTGCAGTGACTACGTCGAATAAAAGTGATCTGTGTGTACGAGTCGTGCGTCTGTCGTAGTCGATTAACTTCACTATGTGCACATGAAACCACCAAAGAAGAGTAAAGGGATCGGATAATTACGCAATGTCATGGTTTTGGGAATGTACTAATAGACTTATAATAAGGAAATGTGTTTAATCATACAGCATCGTATTTAATGCGAACAGTCATAGAGTGTTTCAATTGATTGACCGTAACAGTCTAGCATTTTCAATATTTGGATTCCACAAAAGCGGCATATGTCCTTATTCTTTTTAACACGCACGGTCGCACGTATTAGTCTCGCAAACAAAATACTTTGTGTATGGTATGAAATGCTATCGCTGACATGCGTTCGTACTGATACTCTGTTGTAAACAGTAACTGACTAGTATTTTATGCCATTATGCCATCACCCGCATGTCGTTATCCGCGTGAAGATCAATGGCAACGATTTTATTCTTCGAATAATAATATTGAATTTCAAAGCATCATTGTCAGGTAAAGTATCGCTGCAAGATACACTGCGTTACATTGAGACAAGTTTGAATCAAGTACTGACAAAGTTTACTACCATCAACAAATTAAAATTACGGGTCGTCAATTACAAGTGCGCCCATAAAAGACGTCACTTTTTCACTGTACAGTACATGGTGAAGCTCAGTCGAGTCCTATCTGCTTACTGATGCCATACTGTATTAAAGCACAGACAAACATGGACAGATTCGCAACGGGTATTGTTTAAGGCGTGAAGCGGTTACGTAACCCATCGATGCTCGCCTCGCCTCAGCTTGCTCTCGCCTCTCTTTTCGGAAGAGTGCCGACCATGCATCCTTCGGTAATTTTCGGATTTTCGCCGACTGTTAAGCGAAAGTATGTTCGGCAAAGTTTGTGTTGTTGTTGTCGTGTGGTGCTGAGAGGAATTGACGTGCTGGCGAAAACGGGAGTATTTTGAGCTTCAGGAAAGTGAGTTTTACCGTTTTAAAAATTCCTCTCATATTTTTATGAATATATAATGAGTGTGTTTGAACAAAATTTGAAAGTCTTTTATCGATACTGTATGGTTTTACTCAATTGTTTACGGTCAGTCATACCGTCTTTTACAGGTGCGTCAGGGAAGGACATGTTTATGAAACTGCTGGCGTGTTATGTTTTGATTGGCATGAAGCAGTGTCTCTGGCCTGAGAGCTCACAAAGTAACTATGGTTGCTACGCGACTGGCAGTACGATGTCATCTCGTCGTATTTTTCGCATAATCTCGTGTAATTATCAACCACAAACAAAGCCTACAAAAAGTTTAGCACCTTTGAAGCTCATTTTAATATGAAAAGCCAAAAGTCTACCGAGACGATCATGGAACAAAAGGCATGCGAGCGTTGCCAGTCTGTCTATATTATTTGTCTGTGATTAAAGTCAACAGGAATTTCCTCGCAGAAATACAATTCCTTCAATTAGCACCTCTTCAAACCAGCTTTATATACGCATGTACACGTTGACGTTGCTCATCATTTGCAAGCGTACAATAAGATTGTTTAAAATTCCAAGTAATTGTGTTTCCAGGGCCTGTAGCTAACCAGGGATCGTATTTTGAGTTTCAGTGCAATGTTCAGTTGAGTGAAGCAAGTGCAAAGAAACAACATCAGATGATTGATCAGGCGTTTATCAATGCCTTAACCAAACAGTAAGGGATATTTTAACTTCCGTCCCTTTATCTAGGGCATTTTCTGGCCAAACGTGTTATCGTGATAAATATCAATTGCAGAGTTACACTTGATTTGCCAGATGATAATACTGAAAACAGCGTTTCAAACAAACGAACAAACAGATTCTGAACAGATGATTTGACACGGAGTGACAAAATTACAATAAAAAATAGAATATAGGATCACCAAACACTAATACCGTAAATACATTTTGAATAAGATCATCCCTACTAACCTTAACTTAAGCGCCTTAGGAACATATATTCGGACTTTTACAATATTCTTTTGGCCTTGTGGGGGCTCATTTTGACGCGTATGGGTTAATAAAGTTTTCACCGGCTTGGTGTCGTGAAAATCTGGAATTTTATTTTGCCTCATAGAGATAACTCAGGAATGACAGCCATTTTGAATTCCAAATTTCGGTAATTAAAGTGTAATTTGTTTCTTTTGTGTTAAAATTTGCATAGTAAACCCTGATTTTTATTCTTGATTTTGAAAGAGAATTGTTGAAAGTTTGCTTGAGACACGTACGAAGAAAAGGTATTAACCTTTCTTATTCAAGGCTCTAAATATCTGATCAAGCGAATGATTTCTGACAAACGTATTAACAAAAATACACTAATGGTCGTCTCATCATCTTCATTTCAAGGAATTTGAATTGAAACGCCTGCAAGCGTTATGTTAAAAATATTTTAAAAAGACATGAATGAACCTGTGCAGAAGACAAACCAAACAGTACTGAAAATATTTTTCCCCAAAATAATAAGTGCTAATTTAATCAAAATTTGGATAGACCTGTTCATGAAAACTAACGATCAAATTTGCATAGAAATCAACTTTGTGGTTTCTTAGAAGATAAACCAGTTAAAACGATTTCTTTAAAACTCCTGGAAACTTGCACGTCTTATAATGTCGGAAATGATAAAATGTTTAGCGTATTCTCCTGTCTTTTTTGCCGATTTGTTAAGGAGACTCCCTTCGATGTTATTCTACTTGAAGTATAATGATGACGATATATTGCAAACTGCTTTTCTTTCATAAAGAATCTTTCGTTTAATATATTACTTTAAAAAGTGACGTTGACTTGGTAAACTTGAAAGCACAATCTACGCTTGCGCACATTCTAACACATAATAAAGATGGCGGAGTCGTCTGCAACCGACAGGAGTGTTAATCATACAGCATAATAACTCAGCCTGGCATAAGTTTGTTTATCTTCAGGCTTGATAGTCGCCCAAAACAGTCTATTTTCGTCGACCTACTGCTTCGTGAAACATACGGTTTAATTCCAGTTCGATAAATACCAGAGCAGTTTATATAAAATAAATACCAGAGCAGTTTATAAAAAAACATACGTATTTTGAACAAAAACGAGTATCATACCTATATAAATTTAAAATATCTAAAGTTGAACTAAAATTTGTCCAAGTTTTGAAGAGTTGTGCGCCCTCGTTTCATATATTCTTCTAGGTTTCAATGAAGTTGGGTTTTTTTTGGTAAAAATTCTAATGAGATTATTCATTGACATAGTGCATAACAGACTTGTTTCTTGGACTGTGACACACTAACCTTACGTATTAACAACAGTTCCTCGGACTTTCAGAAATTTATGTGATTTGCTGACTATTGTCGTAACCAAAGAGATCTTTGAAAATAAAGAAATATATTTTCACACACAACTAACAGTACAGGTCAAATAAATTAAGTGTTAACAGTAGTAAAAAACATCGTGCATAGAGTGTTGTCAGATAAATGCCATAAATTTACCATTTTATCATTAGATGTTTGCAGTGCAACTGACACCCCTGAGAGTAAACAGTTAAACAAATACAGTGAAAACAGTCATCACTTGTGATATGATAGATGAATTGTAGCATTCGTTACGAATATAGAACGGATACCGGTTCAGGTGTTGGCTTTCTCAAACAAACGACTCCATACCATCTCCTGGTAATTGTAGAACGTGGGTCTGGTGATACATAGCAAAGCCTGCCCTTCTCCATCTCTGTGAAAACCTGTTTTACTCTCACGATCTTCTTCGACAAATCTCCAGTGCAGGATTGATATCATGGCCACGAACTCAAACTTGTTGGCCCTTCTTGAATATCGCCGCGTGAAGCTACCGCTCATAAAGAACAAGCTTAAAGTTCCATTAGCTGTATCTTCTGGCGATTTTTCCGTTAGTTTTGATTGAAATGATCACTGGCTCATATTGAATAGCCTGTCAAATAACAGAGAATCGCATATTATTCGGAAACATTACGTGCCCTACAACTAAATAACATGTGATTTTACAACGAAAATTTCAATTTTTGTCCGGACAGAAATACAAACTCTGTTGACACGCGGATTGCAACGTAGGCATTCTTCTGCACCTGCGCGAGCCATTTACAGCAATTTCAAAATAAATATTCATTACTTATGCCCGGTACTTACGTTGTAGTCCATTGTCCTAGCACGTTGCGTAGCCAGATGTCTGGCAATCCACGACGCAATGTTGTTTTGATCCCGCAATAAACGTGAACTTGTACATCTGGCGTGATCGCGGCGTCACCATATCTGCGTTCTCCCCGGCACGCTGAGCATGCCAGACGTCAACAAACGAGCTCGGAAGGGCAACACGTTTGAACAAAAATTAACAGTTTTATGTGGCTATAACATCACTAATCATGTTTGTTTCTTCCTAAAACAAAATTTTGAAACAAATATGAGCCTCCAACATGGAATTTTCCAAGGTAAAAAATGGTCAAATGTTACAAATAATGGCCCTTTAAGTGACTCTCCCTAAATCTAGTTCTCCAGTCTTGGCAGCTTTTCATGACAACATCCGAAAATAAATAGCGACGGTAAAATCTTATAAGTATAAATCATAAGCATAAATCACAAAGTATCATGTAAGTTGACATCACAGAGGGTCAACTAATGGGCATCAAGAAACCTACTGCGATAAACCTTGTTAGGGTTATGGTCTGACAAACATTTTAAATACTAATCAAGTGACAAACGACAGTGGTAAAAATAAACCGTCACCGATAGTCGTAGCCAATCCCAAGGGCAGTAAACGTTTACGAAAACACGCAATCGCTGTTATGGAGCGCTTACCCTCTAACGCAATGAGATTCTGTCCTGGAAAGGTATGTACTACTCACGCATTATCTCTAATCACTTTTGATGATAATGATATAAGCACCGGTGACTCTATGCTCCCGCTTTGTCAGAATTACTCAGCGATAAATGAATTTTTTGGGCCACTAAATATGATCAAAATTAACTAATCAGCAAATTAACTGGTCATAGATTATTAAGAGTACAGCCACACGACTCGCCTTTCATAGAATCATAATCCTATGGAAGCTGCAAAAAGATGTCATTTAAAACAAATTCGGTGGAATAGATAGATTTAAGAGGTCTTGCACAAATTAACAAAAACATTCTCAACAATTTAAAAGAAACTGATTCAGGAAATCCACACTAATGTTTTGCTCGCTATATTACGTATAAAGTCGCCACTAGCAAGAATCGGCATGTTTGTCGCTTCATTGGAAAGCAAACGATAAGATAATTTAGGCCACTGATAGTTGTCAGGCCCCACGGACAAAGTCCCGGGACTTATGGATTTGGTCGTGTCCGTGCGTGCGTCCGTGCGTGTGTCCGTGCGTCCGTTCACGTAAATTTCTAAGAGATACCCGGAGTGATTTCTTTCAAACTTAGTATTTACCTCCTTTGTCATACATATGCACATAAAAATATTTGTAATACGAGCCAATATGGCCACCAGAGTAGAAGATCCGTCGTTCGAGGGCGCTGGAAGCGTAGGGAGCGTCCTCGAGCGACGGATCTTCCAGTCTATATGGCCATGTGACAGCCATTTTACTTCCTGGTTTTGATGTCTACAGCCAATACTCAGACAGGTTTTGACCCACAATATCTTTCAAACTGACAATGCACCGTAACTTACATTTGGACGTAAAGTATTTTAGCAATATTACCCAATGAATGTGGTGGCCAAGCGGCCATGTTTGTTTTTGTTGATGGTGTTTTAATGAATAACAATGAGCTACAATATGTCAGCTCTTGTACATTGTACCAGGCAAAATGTGGATACTAGATGCATTTTCGTTTGTTCGTAGGTATTGTTGTATTGAATAAAATTGACCAAAAGAATTAATGTCAGTTCTGGAACTATGGAATGAAATTACTCCAAATCTGATTCTGAAATTCCCTGACTTTCAAAATGATATCTCGAAAAATTGAGTTCAAATATAATGTATACAATTTTGTGAATTGCAGTTTTGTTGATTTTTATGATTGTGTTATTGAATAAAAGTAAACTACAGGGATGTTAGCCGCCTTTCATGCAGAGAAATTTCTTGTAATGCGATGATAAAACATGCTGAATCTTATTATGAATCTTAATCCATTTTCGATAAAGCCATTACATTCAATTGACAGATATAATTAACGGCCATGTATTTCCCTTTGTGTCCAATACTTTCAAGTCAAGTCACGTTTTACTCTTATGCTTGTAAAACTGAGCGTCATAAATTGCCAGGCCAACAATTTGAGAACATTTACAATAACTAAAACATCTTCCATGTGAGGGACCTCTACATCTGTCTTCTCATATCCATATCTTTATCACAAATCAACACTCAGATGTCATATAACCACATTGCAAGTACTGATCACATAACCATTTCTCAAATTTATTTAACTAATACATCAGATATAAACTGCACATTCGCATCAATACAACGCTTGTTCCATCATTTTTCAGATATATGTTGACCAATATCACTTCGCCGTCATTTCCATCAATGGTTTCCAAATTCATTAACCAAGTGGGACTATGTCATCGACAATGACATGTTGATTCTGTGGCTGTTGTTAATCGTCTGAAGTATTTAAGTTTCATTGTAATGATACACTCTGTCAGGAGAGTGCCATTGTCATGATAACAGAAGAATAGAGATCATCCTGATCTGTTTCAGTATCTACATTTTGGTCAAGAGAAAATTGATAAAACGTTCTTCTTTTTTCAGGAAAGTACTCTTATTAGTTGTTTGCCGTTTAATTTGAACTAATTTGCCTAATTGATTAATGGGAAAGTCTTGAATTTCTTTATACTGATACGGAATTACTGCTGTGTGATTTTACGATGACATCGATGTATTTTAGTGCAGAATATTTACCTGTCATTGTCCTTGAGAGGTTATTTTTAACTTGAAGGGTTTTGCGGATGCGCAACACGATTAACATGTCACAATAACAGCAAGCTTATTTTTGTCGAGTTGCCATTGACAGTAGAAAAGCGAAGTAAGTTTACAGCCCACCTTAAATCTCGAACTCATGTTGAAGAAGCAATTTCTTAGACAACGAGTATGCAGTAGTCCCATGAGTAAACCAACGAATAACAGAAACCCAATGCCTCATCCAAATCGGAAGAGATACGATAAAGAATGATGTTATTTGTTTTTAAGTGAATGCTAAGATATAATGCACGAAACCTGTTTGTGTCGGATCGATGATATCTGATGTTGTTCAGGTGTGATGTTCTCACACCGATGAATACATATATTAAGTGCATGCCCACACGTAGTGTTAAATTTGAAGACTCTGAGCTTTATTACTACTGCAACGTGTCATCCTATATTTCGAGCATACGGAAGGTTTCGAAAAAGTTTATTTTTCTTTATTCACATATCAGTCAAACTGCGCATGCCTTTAGTATTTTTTTGATATCGATTAAGAAGTTTTGCATTCGGTGTTCTCGTTTATTTTGTCTTCTCTAGGACTGGTGGCAATATGCTTTGGACCATCCTTGTATTATTCGTGATACAGTTGGTGTCAGCTGAAAGTGGTAAGAATTTTTACATATATCTATTTGATAATGAACGGCATTGCAAATTGTTTTCTAAATGAAGTTCACACATTCTATGGAAAGACGCCCCACGCAATTCGTCTTGTTTACGTTATTGACGTACTAAGATTTATCATAACGATGTAGAGAGAAAACATATAACATTAACATTACTCAGTCATTTGCACTCGAAAATAAGTATTAGGTGCATCTAAATTTTCTTTTTGAAAAGTTTTTAAAGTTCATTGTGGTCTTTGTACTGGGATTTGAAAGCGTTTAAACTAAAATTCGTCATAAAAACTGGAATAAGTTTGACCTCATCAAGCAGAACTTTTTGGGTGTCGACTCACGGACTTTCGAGGAAAAGAGTGTGTTCATTGTTTGTCAATAGATTATCGTTTTTACATGCCTAATCAATTTTCTCGATGGAAATTTGAAAACAAACCCGCTGTAACTCGTCTCGGTGGCAGATGACACAGACACCTGCGTAGTGCATACAGCGCTTAAACTTGACCAGGTATCAGTTTTCCGCATTGTTACCCAGTCGGTTAACAGTACCAAACTTTTATTCAATAACTGGGGGTTTTTTTCGGTGTAGCAGCATAAAACTATATTATAACGCATACCACAGGACTAGAAATTGACGTATCGAGGCTTTAGATGAGGTGTACTACAAGCTTAGGCCTTGTATCCTTCTTTCTCGGTAGATGGTAAATACTGTTTTCAAGGAGTTCTAGTTGCTCTGTACATGCATATCTGGTCGTAAGGAATACCAAGGAAGAATACAATCTACTTGAATATCCAAGTAAATTTTCGAAGAAATGTTTGCTGTTGCTCGCAGAGTATTAATCTGAGTAAGCAACGAATACTACAGGCTTAGTGGTCCGCTGAAAGTATCACTCTTTTGACAGTTTTCATTCTGTACTATTCTGCTAAAGTCATATACTCAAACTACACTATTCATTCACTGAAATATTTAGATGGGTGTACCAAGTGAAAATTTTGTATGAACAAGCCAATAGCAAAATGCACATCCAATACTAATCTCGTGTTTGAAATGCACCACTAAGGTAGCAATTCGCACGAACTTACCTCAGCCAAATCTCAACCATTATCTTTCAAAATCAAGAATTGATATCAGGGGTTACAGTGTAAATTTTGGTACTACAGAAACAATCCCAAAACATTTGCTGATATTCGAAATTCAAAATGGCAGCCATCCCTGTATCTCTGTGGGGTAAAATTGAATTCTAGATTTTCAAAAAACTAAGCTGGTGAAAATTTTATTATTCCATAAAAGCTTCAAAATGAGCCCCCATAAGTGGCAGACCAGCAGAATAATGAAATTTTGAGAGTCAGAATTTCTATCAGCGAGGCTCATTCTACCTAATAAGGTAAAATACAACATGTTGTATGTTCGATGTCACATGCGGAATAGTATACGTAGTGGAACAAAATGTTTGATAAAAATGACTTCTTGCTTTATAACAAGAAAGCCCTTCAGTTCCAAGTCCACTGCGGACATTGGCGGGGGAGAGAGATCGTGTCCATGCATATGTAAGTCACTGGGGTTAGATCGTGTTCGTGCATGTGTACTTGCTTGCGTTCGTTCCGAAACCGTTACGAAACGAAAGCATTATGCATTGGGATGCATATGTTCGATCAATTGTTTGCAAAAATATGACCACTGGGCTGCTACGTTTTGACCCAATAAAAACACATGCCTCACTTGACGTGACAATAATACAAACAACGGACGTACCTGACTCTGCATTCACACCACCTGAGTATCTTTGTGACGCAGTTGTTTTTTTCTGTCCTCCATGCCTCAGCTGATTTTGTTGCCTATCACGCCCAAGACATTATTTTGTTCAAACTTGGCACATAGACTATTTAATTTTTGTATAACAATCTAGTATGATCGCCAACTTGTTATTCTAGAGCCATTCTACCAGTACGCATGCCTTAAAATGTTGTGTTCAAACTTGACACGAGACAGTGCAATATGATATACATGAATATGTGTTGTACTATCAAATGTAGCACATGAAAACCTTTTGATACAAAATGAGCAAGTCAAACGCCATTTATACATTACATTATATTTACATCACATTACATTACAACATTACATTACATTTAATGTATTACATTACATTACATTACATTACATGAATATTAGATTACAGTACATTAATATTATATTACACTACATTACATTACTATTACATTATATTACATTACATTAATGTTACATTTCTATTACATTGCAGTACATTAATATTACATTACATTACATCACATTACATTACATTACATTACAGTACATTAAATTTAAATTACATTACATTACATTACATTACATTACATTACATTACATTACATTACATTACATTACTTTCTGGCTTCGTAATTTTTCTCTCTTGAAATCAGTGTTGCTTCTTGTTGTTTGTAACATGGAGCTACTACAGAGACGTTTCTAGCTTGAATACTTTGCCAATTTTTGCGAGGAAAACTCGACCGATAAGCAGCTGATGAAGTTTTGAATCCGTGGTAAGGCAAACGCAGGTCGTGGTCGGGGTCAATATACCCTAAATAACGGTAACAGTTCCTTTCATGCTCTAGCTCTCTTTCAAGACATAGGAATTCGTTCACATTCATGTCACATGTCGTGTATCCATAACAGATACTTTACTTTCAAAATTGTATTTGTCCCAAATAGAACCCCAGGCAGCTGCTACAACAGGAACATGCCCGCATAATTTCAACGAATGGAACGGCAATTGCTACAGAGTTTATACATCCTCGACAAATTACGGAAACGCTGACGCAAATTGTAGAACCACCGCCTTGGGTGCCCATTTGGCTTCCATTAAATCGTCTGACGAGAATGCTTATGTGGTAGCTCTCATAAGCAGTGACGCTTGGATTGGCTATGATGATCTTGCAAAGGTATGAAGTGACGCATATGTCATTATGCTATCTATTGACCTTCCTATTTCGTTATTGGCAAGTTTGTTTGATAATCCGGCTTTCCAGAGAACCCAATATTTAAATCGAGATGACTTGGTGAAATATTATGTGGAGGCGATTACATGAGAAATGGTTGTCTGTGCATTGGCCTCGGCTAACTTCTGTAATATGCCTGTCTTCAATGGGCGTCGAAAATTGTTAGGACCATAGTGCAGAGCGACGATTCTAAATGCATTGAATTTGAGAGTACAGTCAAACTTGTATTGGCGTTTTGCGGACATCTTTTAATTGTAGTAGTATTCAGGTAGCCTCGTGCAATTCTACATGTTAAAGACCTTCTACACATCAGCCGCCTCGTATGTTATCGGTGGCCGCCCGTTCATTAATACTCTGATTTGATAGAAGTACCTGTGTAGCTAAAAGCAAGAATTGATAATACCTTAGGCAAGATAATGGGTTTTGTTTTGTCTGTTTTGATGTTTCTGTATGGTTTTATTGTAGACTTTAGCGAAACAGTCCCATTGGAAATCGCCAATTCGCTGGTCCTCGGACATGACCCACCCACCCGAAAAGAAATCCAACAACCATTTCTCTCACGCACTAAAGGGCCACCTTCCCGATTGTTTTGGTCCCCGATACTAGATCACCACTCAAAGGTTTCACTGCAGCAATGTGCCTAAGAAGTGTACATGTGATATGCGTTCAGTAGTCTAAAAATAACGTTGCAACAAAATTGATGTGTTTTATCAAATATTAATATATAATTTTAACTTTTCAGTATTAGTTTCTTTAACCGTCAAAGAAATATTTGGCAAATTAAGCGGACTCCGATTACATGTCGGGGAATTCCTCCTACTCGACTCGATTGTCCGTATACGATGATATAGCAATCGCTAAAAATAACCAAAAGCGTGATCTGATAACCATTACAGGAAGGAGATTTTTACTGGACAGACGGTTCGCTTACTGGATTTAAAAACTGGTCTCCAGGTGAACCTAACGACTCAGGCATCGGCGGTGAAGACTGTACACTCATGTTTGCCAGTGGAAGTAAGTTTCCACTTTTAATTCTTGACAAGGTTTCATACTTTAGGCGCTGTAACGTATGATGCTTTCACTAATTTTGTTTGCAATGTCAACGGCAGTTTCTTGTTCTACCCCGCATCGCATGTTGCGATACACAGTGTTCAGTTTCAAGTTGTAAACTCAGCCTGTACACGGTGTAAACTGCACTGTTATTGTTGACGAGTGAGTTCTGGTCTTGACTAAGATTCAAATGTAAACAATAACAGAAAGTGCATTTGACCTGAGTAGACAATTAACATAAAAATAGTGAAACAAAGCATCGAAAGTTACAGCTGCTGGCACTTAAAGGGCAATGGCCGTCCTGCCAAATCAACATTCTAGTTCTCTTTTGCAAAGTTCCATATATTATATTCACAGCCAATCCATTGTCAAACCGACTGTATATACGTCGCGGATTCTTCAGTGTGTAATTCCCTTTTTTACGATAAAATTGCATGAGTAATGTTTCAAGTGATCTGATGAAGATAAATCAATTTCCATTGCAGGTAATAGAGGACAATGGAATGACGAAAGTTGTGGCGACAGCAAACACTACGTTTGTAAAGCTCCACTAGATCCGACTCCATGTCTCTAATAATATAATTATACGAATGTGAAGAGAGAAGCAACTACTGGTTGGCCTAAACAGACAGCGTTTGCAATGTAACTTTCGATGATAATTATCATCTTCCGACATCATTATATCGAATAAAAGATATGATTATATATTTTTGCTGTCTGTCAACTGTCGATTTTAACTTCAAACTCGATTTCAGTCTCGGATAGAGTCCGGAGCTTGAGAGTGACTATTGTGGGAATTCACTATGGCTTTAATATACACGTACACATATGTACGCGTGACCTATGTTTAACGTCATGTAATGAAGATAATTCGGTTTACATTGCAAGTTATAGAATGTGATGAATTGGTGTTATTTCCTCTATATATGCATTCATATCGTATCATATCGTATACGAAGAATTTTTTCCACAAAAGTAAGACACACTAGATACCAGTTTTCAGTTGTAAATTTGCTCTCTCAAACAAACTTCTTCTGGACCACACTATCAAATTTAATGTAATTACTGTTGGTCTTCTGATAAACGACGATTAATCAATTGCTGGTGTACGCGTGTATATACGACACAAACAAGAAACACGTGAGCAAATCGATTAATTGGAGTAAATGAGGTTTGTAAATAAGTGACAAAGAAATCGCGGGACAGATTTTACATGATTCAACCATTTTTGTACCTTCCGAGATTCGTCACTAGATTTACAGGTCTCCAATGAGTTGAAAAAATTTGGCCAAATACTTGTACGACACCTCGGTCACCTGTATCACTTCGTACAAAGGCAATTTTTGGACCAATCATGAAGCGTGCTAGCAAGGTACGCTTACCCATTCCGGACACCTGGTACCACCACTAACTATTCGTGGTTGAGGGTGGCCCTACTTAATTTTGTAAATCACGAACATGCATCCCATGGACCTGGTAATGTATTACATTGGACCAAGTTAGTGCCATATTTGAATGGCGTACAGTTACCATGACACCAACAAACACGGCCATTGGATCATGGATCGCAGATTACAAGCACTGCATAAAAATGAGACTTTGACTTCTTGTAAGATAATTTGCCGATAAAAATGACTCGCAGACCAACTTTAAAATGTACCAAAATTTGAAAGTATGCACGCTCTTTTTGGATATCGATGTTGGTGATGAATTTCACCTTATCCCATCATGTCAAGTTACATCAGCAATATTGGATCTGATTCTGAGTGGCGTCATGTTGACACAGTTCTAGTGCCGACTAGAAGAGTCACGAGAAGCTGATTCTGGCCTTGGGGTGACGTCAATTTACGCTCCTCAACGGTTACGACTTCTACAAAATGTGGGTCAAAGTGTCAAAGGTCGCGATCGTTCTAGAGGTAAAAACGAAATAATTGAACATTTACCCTAATTACATGAGATGAAAAGAGGGATGTCAAAATTGCAGGTGTGAATACTCCTTCAACAAGAGTGGGTTGGGGTGGGGCTGGGGGCTTAAACGTATTCACTTCTCAATCCTTTTGGCAGCGCACGTGCTATAATTTCTTAAATAGTCGAAGAAAGACTATTTCTTACACAGACACTGCTTCTACATAATTTCATTCAGCAGGGTACCTTGGTGTTTTATGACAACGAATTGGACGACAGAACATGACTTGAGTTTGTAAAGTACCGTGGTAACAGATTACTCTGCGTATTCTTGGAAGACTAGCAGTTGGGAACTATTACTGAATATGATGATCCCATAAGAACGGCTAAAAGCTGGTCGCCAAGAAACAGGCACAGGTTTTACACCTTAAAAAGAGTTTAGTTTGTAACCTTTCTGCTGTCACAGGAGATAGACAAATCACTTTTTGGAAGTTATAATATCTCCGGAAAGAAAACTTAGGATTTCCATGAAAAGAGCGTAGATTCATCTTTCGAAGGAAACATGTCATAAAGTTATGAATCCAAAACCTAATTCAGGAGTTTTAGCCTGCAACTACACGCAGTAAAAGGTCAGATACTTAGCTTTCTGACAACATATGGTGTGCAGGTGTTTCCCGGCTATCTTAAAAGCGTAACTTAGTTTTGAAAAACGTGCTACGTGACACTGCAGTTTGACTTTTCAAAATTATTGTTCTAGCATAGAAAAATGGCCCAACAGCTTCAAATGTATATACCTAGATACTTTGTTCCAAAGATATGATTTTTACGTCCTTTTTCCTAAATAAGATTTTTTTTCAACAGGCGTCGCCTTGGCAACGACCATATTTAGGCATGATCATGACCTGAGATGACCTATATTGTGATCGCAGTCAACTGGCCAACTTCAAATACATATTGCTAGACACCTATATTGTATTTTTATGTTGTTTAGTTACAATTATATGGCGTTTTCTGAAAATGCCGTATATTTACCACTGCATTGCCATGGCGACAGGGCTGACGGTCATATCCACCACCAGATTAATGGCAAATAAGCAGATAATGATAGCTGAATGTCCTAGCTAACTGAAAAACATAGAGACAGAAAATGCCTAAGGGAGACGAAGGGCTGTGGTGGTCCATGGATTATATGATGAATGGAAACAAAGCAGCTGTACTGAGTCACTAGTCAGTTCACATATCTGACGTGCCACAGAACTTCAATGACATATATATGAGTATTCATTGACTGCAGATTTGATTGTATATATGTTAATGAAGTCATGGGCAAAGTTACCACATCTACCCTGCTTAAGTCCTTTAAGGTAAAAAAATATAAAGATCGATGATGCTTTAAAATCCTATATTATTATTTGAAGATTGAAATCGTGGCCATTGTTCTTTATGCCTAAATGACATACGGGTGATAGCGTGATGGCATAAAATACTAGTTTGTTATTGTTTACAACGAAGTATTGGTACGAACGTATGTCAACAATACCCTTACATACTGTACACAAAGCATTTTGTTTTGCAAGGCTAATAGGTGCGACAGTGTGTAAATGCCATTTTTCTGGAACCAACATAATGAAAATGCTACTTAACTGCCATGGTCAATCAATCAATCAATCAATTAATTGAAACATACATGTACAATAACGACTGTTCGCATTAAATAAGATGTTTAAATTTGTTGTGTGATTTAATATCAATCCTTAGTTAAATTCCCAAATCCATGATATTGCATAATTATCCGATCCCTCTGGTTTCCTTTGGTGGTTTCAGGTCCCCAGAAGGTAATCGACTACAGAGACAGATGCACGACTAGACATAGATACATAGTACAAGTTCACTGTTATTTGATGTAATTATGTTACAAGATCCATGAACGCCAGGACATTAAATTATTTAAGATTAGAAAGGAAAAAATCTAGGCTCCGAACTTTTCCGTCTTCCATGAAAATTAAGCCGCTCTTTCGTTCGATGTGTAAACATTACTCTTGTGTACCGGCAGAAGATGTAGTAAGAGGAACTTTACAAACGTATTGATGCCGAGTGTTGCAATAAGAGGGATTTAACCTCAGAAAATGTGTTGCACACATTATTAGACTCTAATTGAGTTGATGAAGAAATAAAGCCGGTGGGCTTAGATCCACTTTGACCACTTT
>LD378155.1:0-20985 GCA_001465055.1 Ptychodera flava | reverse complement strand
TCCAATGACTTTGAAATAATCACTGCTTACGTCGTAGTATCTGCTGTGGACTTCAGTTACCCCATCTAGCTCCTCTAGCATCTCACCAGCTTGTTTTATTATCACCTGTACAAACACATGTTGGAGATGCAATAGGAAGCTGTTATCATATACACCAACATTTTCATTTAACCCCCTCCTTCTCTACCACCCCCTTTCTCTATGGAGAGGTCTGACTTTACAATAGGAAACAATGGGATTGGGTCAAACCATTGTGATGAAAGGGTTAACACAACAGCAAAGGTGTAAAAGAAAGGTTATGGCATTTCAGATTTCAACTATTGGTAAATTTTATATATTTAGTTTCTCTAGTATGAAACTTTGCACAGTGACCACTGATTTTTATTCTCAATTTTAAAAAGGGAATGGTTAGAAGTTTTCTTAAGGCAGGTTTGATCAAAGGTTTCAAACTTTCAGTTTTAAGACGCATACAGATAAGTAATAATTTGTGGCAGTTTAAACTACAGTGCGCTATTATCACATACCTTGCAATCATCTAAGCTTCCCTTTGTCAGTTGTATCCTAGCGACTGTTGTCATGCAAAGTATGACAGCGACAGCATTACTTTTCACCTGTGGTGAGAATTGAAACCATACGGCAGTCATTTATAGCAACGTGTATGCAAAATATCTTTTATACTAAAAATGGTCTATACCCTTATCACGGTTCCTTCTGAGCATTGACATTTCACAACAATCTCGTTGACTCAAAGAAATTTTACATATTACACATACCAGAGTACTAGCCCAGGGTAGACGCACAGAAACTTCAAAACTAATTGATTTCAAAGGTTAAGACATGTTACATGTGTACATATAAGAAATGTCTCTTTTTGCTCAATTGTATTCAAAGTATTGCTTATGGTATTATTCCTTGCAAAATAACTCTCAATTCCTTCATCTAAACCTGACACCAGTGCAATATACACTGAAACAGAAACTGACACTTTTTCATGAAACTAACACACTGAAAACATCTCCAGAAGATTACCACTGCTACAACTTAAGACTGATTATCACATCGTAATTTCTAATTAAATATTGTTAATCACCTTTTCCTTTGTCTTTTCAAGGAATGCAATTGCTTCATCAGTATCTGTGAAAAACAATACATTCACATCAGTAAACAACAAGTCATCGTTGATGACACAGTCCCCACTTGTTAATGGGTATTTTAATTACAGGTCCTCAGAGAGGATAGAGTCCTCTTCATTAGGTCTGTGATAAAAATACTTTTGAATGAATTCGCTTGATACATGTCTGAGTTATGGTTCAGGACATGAAAAAATTGTAACAAAATGGTCGCACAGTGGCCATATTGGATCGCATCACAAAACAAATTGATGTGCATAGCTATGACATTGCATGGTCGATGTCCTTGTACCAACTTTGAATAAAATCAGTTGAAACATGCGGATATGCCTGAGAAATGGCTCTGTACATGAAAAAATCGTAATAAAATGGCCGCCTGGCGGCCATATTGGATTGCATCACAAAACAGATTGACGTGCATATGTATGACATAGGTCAATGTCCTTGTACTAACTTTGAATAAAATCGGTTGAGATATGCCTGAGTTATGGCTCTGTACATGAAAAAATCGTAATAAAATGGCCGCACAGCAGCCATTTTGGATCGTATCACAAAACAAATTGACGTGCAGAGCTATGACGTTTGTCAATATCCTTGTACCAACTTTGAATAAAATCGGTTGAAACGTGCCTGAGTAATGGCTCTGTACATGGAAAAAATCGTAACAAAATGGCCGCCTGGCGGCCATATTTGATTGTATCACAAAACAAATTGATGTGCATATCTATGACATATTGGTCAATGTCCTTGTACCAACTTTGAATAAAATCGGTTGGAACATGCCTGAGTAATGGCTCTGTACATGAAAAAGTCGTAATAAAATGGCCACCTGGCAGCCATATTGGATCGTATCACAACACAAATTGATGTGCATATCTATGACATTGGTCAATGTCCTTGTACCAACTTTGAATAAAATCGGTGGGAACATGCCTGAGTTATGGCTCTGTACATGAAAAAATCGTAATAAAATGGCCGCCTGGCGGCCATATTGGATGGTATCACAAAACAAATTGACGTGCATCTGTATGACATATGAAGTAATCCTTGTACCAAGTTTGAATGAAATCGCTCCAGGCATCTCTGAGATATCTGCGTGAACGGACGGACGCACGGACGGACGGACGCACGCACGGACATGACCAAACCTATAAGTCCCCACGGACACCGTCCGGGGGACTAAAAATATAGATAAATTTGACAAGTTGCATCAAACACTGTAAATTACTTCAAGATTGTTCAAACTTTTGGAAAAAAACTTAAAATTACTTGATAAAAAGCCGATCAATTTTCCATCAGAAAAACTCATTTTGAGATCCTCTTTTCATACACCGTCAACTCACAAAGTGAATTTTCAACATTTGCATTATCAAATAACTGAAATGATCTTTTCAAGAGCTGTTTCTGATGGAATTTCACAAAACTTAACCTGTTCACCCCCAATTCCCTGTAAACAGGTCCACAATCATCATTGATAACAATGGGTTTTGGGCAAAACCATAGTGGCAAAAGGGGTGAATTTCCTACTTAGTCTGTTGTCAATTTATACATAAGCAGTTTTACTCACCTTTAATTTGTTTGATTACATGAATGAGTATTTCTGTCAATGACAGTGGATTAATGCGATGTTCAAAATCTGACAAAAAATTCTCATACAGCTGAAAATAAGGGTTGAGAAAAAAATCGTATCAATCAAAGATGCACTGTCTAAAAATTAAAAGATAGACAACTGAACTGTGAACAAACATATCAATTGACTAATAATGTTGCGTAAATGTCCGACAAACTTTCAATATTGAGAAATGGAGGTAAAATTTTTCAATCGTTTTCCATCAGAGTCCAGTCTGAGTTGCCTGTGTAGCAAAAATTTGCTAAATGCCTATGGAATTACTTGCTGTCAATGATGACATATTTGGGTCAACAGCAGTAACAGGTTTAAAAAATATTGTCATGGTAAGTTACAGTCAGAATAGGTCAATAAATGATGATAGTAGCAGGGAAAAGCAACAGTTCTACTGTACAACTAGAAACAACATGAATCTAGTGAAGGGTTGTCAGACGTTGAATCAGTAATAACAGCATTTTTGTTATGGTTGATACCTCCGTAAAATTCACCTCAGTTCCCTAGTCAAGTTGCTGGAGGTCCTAATGATATTTCCCATTTGGGGAAACAAAAATGGTACATACACAAATGTGTGGGTATGCAGTATGTTATTGACAAACAGTTTAATAATGTATTATACTCATGAAAATACCAACTAATAAGGTTGATTTTTTTGTTGAAAAAGGTTTCTTTGGTAACTGTCTGATGGGGTAATTTGCATGATGGATTTAATAGATTGTCCTGACAGACAGTGTCTCTTGGACGTAAACAGTGACACACTGTACAGTGCTATTAGTTGGAATCAACGGGGTGTTGATAATGCCTTTGTTCGCCAGTTTGATTGCCAAATTAACCTTGTAGTAGCCCTTTAAATTTTTTTGTCTCAACTGGCAAAAGGGTTGTGGAAGTTCTGCAGACCTCATCAAAAACACCAAACAGCTGGAAACATGCAACATATTTGTAGTTCTTGGAAGCTGGAGATTGTTTACCTGTAAAAGTCCATCACCACGCTCAAAGCATGGATTCTTGACAAACTGGAGAAGATGAAGTGTCAGCTGATGCCACAATCTGAAATGAAATCATAATGAGGATTCACTTTTAAGATTTTGGCGACACAATTTTCCAACACTCTCACTGTAAAAGGATCAACACTTTAATCTGTTCAGGCAAAATTACATGTTAACACAACCATATAGTAGTCATGTGTAGTACAAAACGAGGCAGTTCAGCTGGTCTCCAATCTTCATGTGATCTTAATTTTACCCGATTTTTCGGAGATGCATAAGTCGTGTTCTCCAGGATATACATTCGGACAGAGCAGAAAAAAAAGCCTGGTATAGGCTGAGTTGCTGAAAAGGAAGACTTGAATTCTGCTGAAATCTTGGTTTAATTAAAGTAAAGATCATTTGAAGATTGAAGACCGGTTGAATCGCCTCGTTTATACTACACATTACTGTGGTCTTGGCGTGTTCCCGACTCTCATTACAAAATATAAGAATATTCCAGTGTCACCATTGACAACAATTGGTTTGCGCCGAACTACGGTGAAATGTTCAAATTTTAATAGTCCTCCTTTCAAATGGACAGGCATTGCTGGGGAATTTAATAACAATTTGGTCATAAGTGGTCAGTAAATCACAATGAAAGCTTGAAATTTTGGCTCATAACATACCAGAAGAGTAAGCTTTGACAAGGTATGCGTACCAGTATGCAAGTGTTATATTGTGGGCTCCAACACAAATGATCGCCCAAATATCTGGAGATGTACATTATAATACATGACCGATGGGGTAACGTACTTTTCAATGGAAACTTATGTTTAGCTGCCAATGAACTAAACGAAACAGTAAACTACCATAACCACTTAAAACGTCTTCGCTTACCAGAGCGTAACTTTATTTTAGTGACTTTTCAGATTTATACTACTACAAGTCACAGTCCCTCTACTGACTGTGTGTGTACAAGTGATTGACTGGAGTCTGCAATTCTGGAGACAAGACTGGAGCTTTGTCAAGGCTGATAGCCGTGAATAAAGACCAGATTTCAACCACCAGATAACATCGACCTACTCACTTTTTGTTGTATAAGTCCTCTGTTTTAGCCCACTCTGCAGCGACTTCAGCACTAGCTTGGCTTTGCTGTTGGCTCAGATACCCGGCGACGTCTTTCATTTTGGCAACTCACGTTGTACACTAGATTTCCAAAATGGCGTAGCAATTCTCGTCCGATCTCGAAATAAACGAGAGCGCCAACAAGAACGAACCTCGAAGGGAAATACGCCCTCTCTTGACCATAATGAAGGAACATTTGTTTCTCTCGACAAAGAGAAAACAAGAGCTCAGAGAAGCAACAAAGCAAGACGACACGAGAGAGAGAGAGAGAGAGAGAGAGAGAGAGAGAGAGAGAGAATTGGCAATTGTGTGCCAAAATCAAATGGAAGTCTTCTACATGGTACAAAAGACAACATTTCACAATGTGGAGAAATAGAAGAAATGCTACCTAAATAAGCACAATGATGCTCACATGCGAAGATTTCACACGGCAATCGAAAAAAGTAAATAAATAGACTCATTGAAATTCCTCACTTGGATAATAACATTTATTTATATGAATTTCAAAGATTTACACTTGAATTCCTCAGCCACATATTGCACAGAATTACAAAATACTGGAGTTTGGGAAATTATTAATTCCCATAAAAACGCATCAAAGTTGGAGCACAATTTTGAATATTCACCGTTATTGACACCCGTTCAATGCCAAATTAGGGCATCATTGAAATCAACGAATCAATGAATCAATCAATGACACATAATATAAACAAACACATGTTACCAAACATACAGCAGAATATTCTCATTTAATTGATTCAGTTCAACACTCAGAGAAGTCTATTTCTTTTGTTTCTTATGGTGCTCACTTACGTTTAGGCACTGTCTAGAAAAAAGATGCAAGCATCATTCATTGCAGGAATGAGTACACTTTAGTGCTCTATACATTTAATTTTTAAAACAGCGTTGACAGGAAGGCTGGTTATTTTCAGCAAAATAGCTTCACACTCAAGCAATACTTGTTGAACCCTATCACTAACATGGCTTGGACCAATCCCAAGGTCAGGAAGGGTGAGTGTGGTCCTGTACGCAGGGATTGGGGTTGAGCAGGTTAAAATGCGAGCTTAAATGAATTGAACATGTAATTAACACTGCAGGGTTCCAAATTCCAGTCAACTATGAAATGTGGCTTTTTAAAGGATTTTTTTACTTTACTCTGGCAGACCCATCTTGTCAAAGGCCTTTGCATGAGAAATAAAAAAATATTGTGAAGCTACTTTAAAAAGGACAAACAAAGAAATCTTACATGTTCATTGATTTCATCATTTGACACAAAATAAATGCTGTGCCAAATGCACACATAATCACATAAAATTCTCAGAATGAAACATGTACAATTGCTCGCAATGTCACACATTGTTATCAATAGTGAAATTAATAATTTATATTAAAATATATTAAAATGCCTACATCTTATGAATTGAGCATTGCAAACCTATTTTGTTCAGCTTACTGGTATATTTAAGAAAAGCTGTTATTAAAGGCAATTCTTTCACACTTGTCTTGAAAACATAGAATGATAAATAATCTGATGACAGTATTGGAATTATATGCACACTTCACGAGTACAATAAAATAAGTCACTTTTGACACAGATGAAAATTAACAATATAAACTCAAAGCTGAAAACTCTGGTTCTCTGAGAAAGTTGAAAATTATCTGAATGAATGAATGAATGAATGAATGAATGAATGAATAAATGAATGAATGAATGGAAAGTCTTAGGTTTATTCTTGCACATTTGACAAAGTTAAATTCAACAAAAGATTTCAGAGTTTGTAGCTATGATTTATCACATGAAAAATAATTCAGTAAATTGCTGTTACTGCAGATACACTTTTTTCCTATATTAGGAAAAATCGACTCTGAACTGAAACTATACAATGGAAACATTAGCACTGACAACATAACTTTTGACGGGAGGAAATTTCTGATCCTGTCTTGTATAGTAGACATGAACAGGTTTTTGGTCAAAAGGAATAGAAAATCATTATTTTTTGAATCAAGAGTATAGTATAAAGAGTTGTCATGGTATCAACTTTGAATGTCTATTATCGTCGGGTAGAATGTACCTCTCGGACAGATATTTACACTCTTTGTTGATATGCTGTTTTGTAGATTCACTTTCAAGCTTGTGGACTAAATAAGATTTTCAGCATCTTGTCTTTGTCATCTATCATTTGCAAATTAAGCGATATAATGTGTCTCATTTATGCATATTTTACTTGTCCAAGTATAACCCCCTAGTTTGGCAACACAAAACTGCAGTTAAGTAGTTGGGGGGGGGGGCTTATATTCCAGCAACCCATGTTATCTGCCATACAAGATTAATTTATGTAAAATTACTTAATGCCCCAGAACTTTTTGATCGCTTTCAAAAATCAACTTACATCCAAAGAAATTGTACAAGGCAAGAAATATACTTACAAGATTCATATTCTCACAATCTCATGAACTGGCATGCCACAATCACATTAGTACTGATAGACAACGATAGCCAAAAGTCGGCAAAACTCACCAACAACTTCCCAGCTTAACTAACACAGTTATCTATATTGTTATGGAGAAGCTTATAGAGGTGGGTTATAGTCACACAAGTACGGTAATTAAAGGTATCAAGATTTTCTTTCACGTTTCAAACTATTAAGTTTCAATGTCATGTTATTAATACACTCTGTATATGCCTTCCTCTCCATCCTTATTCCCACTGTTGCCATGACAAACATGTATGATACCCCCAGCGTTGCCAACACCAAAGCAACCAGCTTAATCTTATCAAAATGTGGTATAAACCAGAGCAGGCACAATGACAGGGATATTATCAAACCTATCCTTGTCCATAATTGGACAGTTTTCAAATTATCGTGTCCAGTTTTGATGTCACCAATCACATCTTCTAAAACTTGGATACATTCGCTGCTTGACTTTTCATCAAATTCTGCAAAATTAAAAAGACTCTCATTACTTATCCTAGGAATTTATCTGTCTGCAAAATTATATCTTGTGTAAATAAAAATGATTATTATCTATAAAGTATCATATACGTACTTTTAAAACTGTTATTTATTGCCCATATGAGAGAGAATTTCAGTCAATTTCCTGGCTTGGACACAGATTTACAGTAAGATTCATATTAATATATGTAAAAAGTACTCTTTCACGACCAATTTTATGAGGCAACTGGAAAAATCATGCATCAAGCACAGACAATGATTACAAGTTCTATCAATAAGCAGAGAAAACAAGACAAATCTGTTGGAATTTCCATTGGTAGTGAGCAATGCTATACTTAGTAACAAACCTAATCTTATGATCAACGTGATGAAAAACCTGAGAGACTATTCTTACCTGGTAATGGCTTCTTTTCCTTTTTATGAATTTTTAATTTGGCATCCACGGCTTCGTGATCAGAAAAATTGTAGTCTTTACCTGGTACCCTGCCCATTGTAACACTGCTTTCCAGACATTCAATGTCGCATTCATCGTTAACTTGGTACATGACGTAGTCAATTCGTTTGCCTTTTGGGAAACGTATTGAAGCAGATGGCTTGGTAAAAGAATTGGAAGGAACGTCACTGGTGCTGCCATCACATGCATCCTGAAAGTCAAAGGTCAAGGGTCAAATGTGAATAAATATTGCCCTCTACAAATCAGTGCCATTTCAAACTGTACAATTGACATTGATTGCATATTGAAGTGGCAATGTCATTTTGTGGTATATTTTAAACATTATATTTTACTTTGCACTTCAGCCAGGAACTTGCAAAATAAACAAAATAAATTTTTTTTGGAAAAGCTGGTCTCCAAATATCCAAATACATTTTAAGTTCCCAAGATTTTATGTTTAGTTGTGACACTGTCATAATCTGAACTTGAGTATATGGGTATTTTCTGACTGCAGTGGGCCTTGTCTACTCCTTAGAATAGTATAAATCAGTGCGACAACCTTAATAATATAGCCTACTTAAAATGAGACACAGTTGTGAGGAGCTTGACTTGGAGATTTTCTCCTTCAAAACATTGTGTTTTCCTCAACTTTGTACTATCTGCCCATAATGTCTGGGTTAAATATTGACTGTGGGTATCAGTATGGGATGTATTTTAAAGAAACGTTACAAGAAAGACGATACCACTTTCAACATTGGATATTAAGTAGGAGGATAAACAAAAATATTACAAAAAGTTGATTTGGTTCAGTAGCACATTCACAGTCTCCCATTCACTGAAACGGAAGACCAACAACTTGAACTTGTGATAATTTACATGATATGCTTTTCCAGCTGCAAGCTCTGTGAGTTATCAATGCAAATAGCTCACAGTATACAATGGTGGAGAGTTGTTACCAAGTACTTTGTACTACACTACCAAAGTGTTCATTTTCTCACATTCCTGGCCACTGGGTGTGCGGGATCGACGGTGTGGGAAAAATTGATCCCACACTCTCAGAAATCGTCCCACACCCTGCAGTAAATATTACACGAGCTCTGATTGGATGATGAACAGTCGATTTCGTTCCATGCACAAAATGTTATCCAATGGCACGACGAGTAACACACGGTGGCATGCGACAGAGATGTCACGATTTTTGATAATATTGTACGTGTCAAATGTGAATTTAATGCATTTTGTGGTCATGTGAGAAAAAGAATCTCACACACCAAGGACCTGGGATCAGAATTCTCACACTCACCTGCGGCTCGAGTGAGACAAAATATCCCAAACGAGTGTGAGATATCTGATCCCAGGTCCTTGGGGGTGTGAGATTCTATTATTCTCTATACAGAGCTTTTGAAAACTACAAAGCTATCTATTTCAATGGCGTTGATTGACAATACCCTGGCATGTGTGGAGTTACAATACTGTCCCACATTCAAGGCAGTTGATACAATCTAACTTTTCAGTTCGATGTTAGATTTGTTTTTCTGATGTAAGATTCTTTAAAATTTCATGGTAGATAATGCAAATATTTTGGACCATAAATCAGATAAGTTTAAGATAAGAGTTACCGAACTAGCTACTAGTATGTAAGAACAATCAGGTATATGCTGAAGTGCAACGGTGGACTCTATCAACTGCTTTGAATCTGGGATATTTTACAATCACGCGTACACAATGGTGCCAGTCAATGAAATTGAGAAAGACAGCTAGATAGCTGTCAAAAGCCCTGAAAAAATACTTGGTCTTGCAGTACAAAGCACTCAATGAAAGGAGCTAAAAACGATTGGCCATGAAGGTTGTCAAAATTGTATCCACAGAAACGCGTAACGCATTTTCACTGCTGACAACATGAGAGAATGACTACCAACCTGTATACAGGTCTGTGTGGTCCACGAATCTTTCATTTCAAGTAATTTTGTGATCAATTTGTAACCAATCTCTTCTGGTTCTGTATTGAAGTCTCCAGCTATAACATTCACATGGCTTGTCTGTCCGGTGTGTTCAATGAACTGACACATTTCAAAGGCTTGTACCAACCGATGGCCATGGTAAGGTTTGTCGGTATGGTTATACTCTGCATGGAACTGGGTGACAAAATGCAAATATTATGATGAAATCAAGGGACTGGTACTGTAATGTTCAGCACCTCTAGGCCATGGTAATTGGAGTTCAATGCTGTCAACAGACTGCAAGATTTGTCACATTGAGGGCGTTGTCCATGGCCATTATAGTGCGTTGTTTCTTTTTTTGTGTAACATTCCGTTTACAGATGTTTGAGTACATTTATTTATGAGCAAGATCAAAGCATTGATTATAAATTGGTGTGGAGGAATACATGCCCAACGTTTTGACAATGATTTCATAATTTGCAAACCAGAGACAGACAAAAAACAGTGAAAGGTGTTTTCACAGCTTACACTATTGGACCCCCAATCTCCTGTAAACAGGTCGAAAATCACCATGGATAACAATGGGTTCGGACCAAACAATGGGGAGAAGGGGGAGGGGGTTAAGCGCAGCCAAAAATGATTTGAACAGCTTTCACTAACTTCACAATAGCACATTTATATGATAAGTCATATTGACAAAGAAAATGACTGGCATTACAATGAAAATAATCTCTGTAATAGAAAGAAGTGGCAAAGCTTTACATTGTAATTTTCCTTGCTGTATTCAATCTGGAAAATTACCACATCTATTCACTGGATAGCAGTGGTAACTTTTGATGATTTTTTCACTAATTGTGTTCTCAATGTAAATTACAGTTCCTTACCCTATACATATTATTCAACTTCTCAACTCGGCCTGTACATGTGTAAACTGCAGTTATTGCTGGCGAGTGAATTCTGGTCCGGATTAGAATTCAAATGTAAACAATAACAGTGCATTTTACTTGTATAGACGCACTAATAACAGACCAATAACAATACTGTAATATTGTTATCATTTTGAAGGCATTTTGTCTACAGGACTTAACTGCATCACATTACAGAAAGGAAAGTAACATTTTAGAATCTTGAATCAGACTTACATGAGTCACGTAAACATTGATGGTGAGTCCATGATGCAGTATCTGACAGAGTCCCACCATTTTGCCACCAAACCAGTCACCGTGAAAGATCCGATGTGGATACCCATTCACGGAGTAATGATGATAAAATGCGCCGACGATGGGAGATTTCGAAAAAACACACAGACCACTGCCTATAACACCACTGTCAAACAAAGATACAAAATACTTTCGTATGAAAGAAATATGTATTAAATTCACAATATTTAGTTATACAGTCTTTCATTACTTTTATTGACTCTATCATCCAGTGGGCGAAAGACCATTTATTGGATGGGATACCCATCACCCACTCTACCCATACAATGGGTAACAGCCCATTTATGGCATGAGGTACCCATCACCAACTATAGCTATACAATGGGTGATAGCCCATTTACAGAATAAGGTACCCATCACCCACTATACCATCCAATAGGTAGCACTAGCAGCCCATTTATAGGGTAAGATACCCATCACCAACTACTCAATAAAACAATGAGGAGTAAAGTGCCTTGCTCATGGGCTAGACAATATCTTGTGTCCTATCCTCTGATAGTTAATTCACTGCTCTGGCCATTGCTGGGTCTCAAACTCCCAATCCTGCCATCAAGGAATTTGTACCTACCCACAGGGGCATGATGCCTCCTCTCCTGCTTCAATGTTGCAGTATTAGTGAATCTAATTACACATGTTTGTACAACAAAATTTTAAATGACTTACTTTTCTGTATATTGCTCATCGCAGCCAGAGTCTGCAGTTCTTTAAGAGGTCAAAGGTCATGAATATCAAAATTTACAAGATTTGTAAAGTTACCTGTGAAAATAATGGCTGTACGGGTACTTTCCCATGCAAGCTGTTCTCAGTCTTTCAAAGTCAGAAACACTCCAGATCTGGAAATAATAACGAATATTATACCTCTATGAAACTACTACAATAGAAATATGGATAATTCTGGAGTGCGATTACTGAATCACGGTTGTTGCAATGTGGTAGAGGTCTCATCGCACTGATGGAATCCCGTATAATGAACAAATGAAATTCAATTGTTCATCACACTGGGTTCCACTGTTCAGTGTTCTCCACAGCTCCACTTGGAAAAATAGAGGGGCAGTCAATTTACATAACAATACATAATATGCATATTTGTTTGTTGTGAAAATGTATTCTCTTGTACAGTTATTACCATAGGAATAGATTGCTCCAAGAGCAGAGGTGTGGCCCACCCCTAAAAATCCCCTTGTGGCGAACTCTGTGAATTGTTGACATCTCATACAAACAAGATGTCTGGGTTATTTTAAATCAGTTGCAGAAATTCTGGAAATTTCATGGCACAATTTCGCCAACAATTGTGGTGTATCACATATATTTTTCGGGACTCATAATTCTTTGAATACAGGGAATTGGAGAGAATAGATTTATATTTACCTCTTGTAAGCACACAACATCACAAGCTCCTTTGGCTAATTCTTCAGCAATATCCAACATCCTCTCCTTCCGTAGCTTACTCAGATTTAAATATGGTATGCCCCTATAAATACATAAACTCGTAAAAGTCAAAACCAGCCCTTAAAAGGCAGGAATCTCGTCTGTAACCACCACAGCTATGGACCCACAGCTAGATATGTTACAATCTTTGCACTTTGTTTGACGAAGCAAATACCCAAACTAGAAAATGAAGAACACTATAACGTCTGACTTTTCCTCAGGATTGGGGATCTTGCTATTACTGCCATGATATCAACAATCACAACGTGTGAATTCCAGGATAGTGATAATCAACGCCTCGACTCAAATGAAGTCGACTCGAATGAGACAATGGATCTATGGTCAAATGGACTCTGCCATGAGAGCGAGGACAAGGCATTTCAATCAAAACAACTCAAACTACATTGTCGTATCAACGTCTCGTTTATGAATTTTACATTGAATCACAGTTCCTCCACCGGACTGTGATTGAATGAACCGGTGGTGTGAACTGTGTGCCTCCTCACGTCCCTGAACTCAAACGTATTGGTAAAGTCCGATCATGCACATCGCGCTGTGATTCACTCACTGGACACGGTAAAAACACTGGATTTATCCGTTTTCTAGCTTTTCCCCGATGGTCGGACTTACCAGCAATTCAGATTAAGTATCCGAAAGTCAGTACCGCCGTCCATTGTGAAAAGCTTTCAGTTTCGCTCTCTCAAGCACTCCCTGTTGGATCGGCTGCTCAGACTGGTACTGTTCGATGAACTGAGGTCATGTGACTGAGTCAGGTGGACGAGGTTGACCTTTGACCGCAAGGGTGGAGTTAATTGAATCGCCGATATTTACAGTATACGCGCTCATGGAGATTGTTTCCAAAACCGGATAACGCTGTATCTTTGTTCAGAATTCACCAAGCATTTATAACACAAATGTAACGTGTTCGTGAATTTTGTATTTGACAGCAATTTTTTTCTGTGTGCTACTCGGGGGTGCCACATTGTGAAGTCAAAATGCATCGGTTATCTTCAACATTTCGTGGACAGCTTGTGACAATATTCGACATCAGGCACCGCCGTAGTTGACAGCGTTTGCAGCACTACACTAAAAGCCCCGTCAACTACGGCGGTTCCTGTAATTCGACATGTCCCATAAAAGTGTCTCGTGTAGTATCCTTGAACAAGTTCAACGCCGGGCAACAAAAATGATTCCACAACTCCACAATATGTCATATGAGCAACGGTTGCAGGTCTTAAAATTAACAAGTCTTAAAAGTCGCAGAGAGAGAGGAGACATGATCGAGGTCTACAAAATAGTAAACCACATTGACTCCTGTAACATATCACTGAATTTAAACACACCGTCAAGGAGCAGAGGCCACGCGCACAAACTGATAAAACCAACCACTAGACTGGATATCAGGAAATTCTCATTTGCACCACGAATCGTCAACTTATGGAACAGCTTGCCAGATTGGGTGGTCAACGCAAACAGTGTTAACTCTTTCAAGAACATGTTTGACCGCTACATGCACGGAAAATCTTGACTTTCACCAGCTTTTACTATGCCACAACAGAGGGATGTTCCATTATCCACATAGGATATCTATTCCCTTATCAAACTGAACTGAACTGAACTTTACAAGACAGATACGAGCAAGCCAAGTTTTATTTATTTCACTTTATTTCGGACTAAAGTTTTGAAGGCACAGAAAACATTGAAGGGGATACTGGCTGTCACCAAAATAACTTATGTTAAAAGAAAATCACCCCATATATCGGACATGATTTAATAGCTCTGCACGGCAGGGCCGTAAGTTAATACCGGCTGCTTCTTCTTGGACCGGTGCCGTGCCGATTTTATCCCTTGCCGATTTCGTCCCCGCACATGCGCAGACTATCCAACATGGTAAATCGGCACGGCACCGGTAGACTTTTGCCACATATTAAATGCAACATATGCAAATTTTGAATGTACGTGTCACTAAAATTGCAAAATTACAACAATTTCCAATGACGTTTTGAGATCCAAAATACGACTTTCAAGGTACCTTACCATTTTTATAATTTTACATTATCGTCTCGAAGGATATCATGACCGATCATTCAATGGCTTTTGAAAATCGTGGACGGCTTGTCAATTTTCCCGGAGTTTCCAGGTTTCCATTTAATATGACAAACATGTTTTAACTTTCATCAATCGTTAATGTACTTTGGATATAGTATTGACACTGGTCTTATGGGTCCTATACGACCTTTGATAACTGAGTTCAGACGACCCCATCCCTTTCAGTATTACCATGGTTCATTTTTCCCCTTCAATGGCATGACCTTGGAATTCCAACAACCTTGAAAAAGCAGGAATGTTAAAAGCAGATTTAAAGATCTGTACAACTTTATGTTTCCCAGTGATTTCAACGCCAGTACCCGGTCCTGTTTGACAATTTCCTTCGGTGGAAATGAATGAAGAAGCAAAGCACCTGTCCTACTTTCTTGTACAATGCATTATATTAAAATTAAAGTTCCTTATCTGACCTATTTATCTTTGATAATTTTTCCAGTTTCTTGTCATATCCCGATGCTGAGATATACAGTATTCAACATGTCAACTATATAATCCTGTATGTATAGACTACATTGTTATTGTTGACAAGTGAATTATGATCTGGAAAATAATTTATAATAATGTAAACAGCAACCGTTCATTATATACATGCTGTGTTGAGAAGTTGAATGAGATGGTGTTTAAACATTCTTGGGAAGTGGGAAAAAACTTGCGGTTGACATACAAAGCAAAATTCATGAAAACAATCATTAAAACTTACAGATACTGGCTTATTTAACTAATCAAACCTGGCAAAAATTGAGAAAGTTTATTTTACGTAAATTCAAAGAGACATTCACAACATTTATTCGCTTACCACATTTATTCGCTTTAGAATGTAAAATGCATGTATCTATAGTAATCCTTAAATGAGCAACTAATATTTTTTCTTCGAATGAGCTAAATTCGAAAAATTGGGAACTCTATAGTTATAAACTCATCGAGGAAACTGGTTACAATTTTACAGGAAACGGTGCTCCATTCTGATTGGCAGATTCATGCATTGCTGCCAAAGTTGCTACAATTTCCCTACTTAAATTAAGTGGAAGTATCGGCACTTTGCCATCCAGAACGGTGTCTTCAAATGCCAAAATTTCAGCCTGAAAGGCGTTTACATTTTTCACGTGGATTTCCTCAGCTTTGTTGCCACTGATTTGCAACTCAAAGGAATTTTTTATATCTCCCGTGTCCGGATGAAAACACCGCTCTTTGTTGGATCGTAGCCTGCCTCGGTTTCCAGCAATTTCGAAATGGGAATGGTTGGACGTGACACCACTGGACGATATGCATCCTTGTACTCCATTGGAAAATTGCATCAGAGAATGGAAAGTTGCATCCACACCACTACAAAAACAACAAGAACGTGATTGGGTCACATCAATCATGTGACCAAGGTCAGTTTTTTGCTCACGTGTTGACACACGTGGGCATATGTCGCAGCGATGTCTGTCTGTCTGTCTGTCCGTCCGTCTGTCTGTCTGTCTGTTGGTCCATTATCTCAAAAACGGCTTATCAGATCAGAATCAAATCTGGTACATATATTCAGTTAGCAAATGGCAAGAACTGATTAGTTTTTGGTGGGTGTGGCTTGCATACTTTTTGCTCATTTGCATAATTAATGATTTTAGAAAAAACGGATATACTTTAAAAACGACTACACACAATTTGATGAGATCTGCTTCAAATGTTGATCACACCAAGATATATCAGCAGTGGGAACCATTAAGGGGTGACATGAAAGATAAATGCTAATTTGCATATTTAATGAACTTTCCTAACTAGGGATATATGTCTGATTTGACTTGATCAAAATTAACCAAACTTGGTATGTATATTAAAGATACTATGATTTAACATTATTGAAGGTCATTAAGCGTTTTAACATCAGCCAATTCCTAATTTGCATATTTCATGAACTTTGTTAATTAGGAATATATATTTGAAATGACTGGACCAAAGTTGATGAAACTTGCTACATGTACTGAAGCCACTATGATACAACATTTTTGAAAGTCATTAAGCATTTTTACTTCAGCCAATTCCGAATTTGCATATTTAATTAACTTTCCCAATTAGGGATATATATCTGCATTAACTTGATTGTAGTTGTTGAAACTTGCTATATACATCAAAGATACTGTGATATAACATTATTGAAAGTCAAAAGACATTTTTACTTCAGCCAAAACCTAATTTGAATATTAAATTAATTTCAATAATTAGGGATATTTATCTGAATTGACTAGATCAAAATTGATGAAAATCGCTATGTTCATTAAAGATACTATAATACAACATTATTGAAAGTCATTAAGCATTTTCTCTATAGCCAATTCCTAATTTGCATATTTAATGATATTTCCTAATTAGAGATATATATATCTGAATTGACTTGACCAAAGTTGACAGAATTTGCTACACATATTACACATACTATGATACAACATTATTGACAATCATTAAGCATTTTTACTTAAGCCAATTCCTAATTTACATATTTAATGAACTTTGCTTTGGATTTACTTGATCAAAGTTGGCAAAACATGCTATGTACACTGATGACTATACCAGGTACTAGCTTAAAACAATATTGAAAGTCATTTCACATTTTCATGTCAGCTAATTTATAATTTGCATATCTAATGAGCTTTCACAGCTCGGCATATATGGCTTTAAGGACTTGGCCAACAGTAATTACACTTGCTATATAAAGTGGTGATACAATAAACGCAGTCAAATAACTTTAATATTTTTATTTCAGCTAATTACATATTTGTATACTTCATGACCTTGTAGAATTAATCGGCGGTGATTATTGTTCATTATGTTGATCATAACAATTTCAATGAAGTTGCAAACATGTGGCAAAGGTTCAAATTGACACATAATTTCAATATATAATGAAACACGTGAGCATTTACAGTTCATATCTGGTTACATAAATAAAACACAGTTTGACAAACAATAACAATCAATATTCTAGAAACTGTTTTCTGTACATCAACTGAAAACTTCACCATACAATGTTTGATAATTATTCTGCTTGCATCATGCTGACCGTTTACTAGTGAATCAAGCCTTGCGATCACAATTTTCAAAACTCTGCTCTGTATGATATACATCTCACAGATAGATAGATAGATAGATAGATAGATAGATAGATAGATAGATAGATAGAGATGGATACCTAGATAGATAGAGATAGATAGGTAAATAGATAGTTAACAGATGGGTAGCATGGATGGACGGACGAACGAACAGACTGATTGATGGATGAATAGGTGGACAGATCGATAGATCGATAGATCGATAGATAGATAGATAGATAAATAAATAGATAGATAGACAGACAGACATAGGCAGATAGATAGAAAGACAGATAGATAGATAAAAAGAGAGAGAGAGAGAGAGAGAGAGAGAGAGAATAAAGAAGGATAATCAATTATACCTTTCGGTTTGTTGTTGGAAGGCAGTAACTGTCTGAGGTGCACATCCCATCAGAGCAATCATGAAACTAACTGGATAACAGCCTAATAACCACAGAGATCCACTCTCCAAATTTGCTTTCAGCATAAGAGCATCAGGAATTTGTCTGACATCCATATCAAAGCTACCAGACATATGTGTGACATCACCAATGCAGCCTGAAACATGATGGCAGCAATTTTAGGAAAATGCAGATTAGTTTACAGTAAAACTAGCATATAGTGGCCAGCTCAGCTTTGCTAAACTAACCATTCACTCCACTTTGCATCATGATACTTTCAATAAAAAGAAAATATTAAATTTTATGATAAAACTCTGTAGTATGAATATGTAATAATACATTTAATCATACGGGAATTTTCTGTCACACAAAATTTCAATACAAGGTTACAAACTCAAGTTTTGTTAATCTCAGTATCCATTGAATTTCTTTTCTATCTCCATACAGAGATTGTAGCCCGGCGTGAATTATTATAACCTAGCTAGGGAGTCTCAGCAGGGAAAGGGTGGGGGGAGGGGAGCACGCGAGCTTTTAACGACACGGAGATTGTCTTCCTTGATATAATTATCCATGCCGCACTGCTGCTACACGGCACTTCAATCTCAAAGGAGATTGAGTTCTTTGATCTGATACGTAAACTTTATCACATTTAATCATATGCATCTGAGATGTACCTCTACGCTGAAATCACAAATGGTCATAATCTGAAAATTTGTAACCAACACGATTGAAACTAATTTGGGATAATTGGATCTTCATATTTTTCAAATTTCTCAAAAATGTTAGGTGCTGTAAAGCTGGATGTTGCAATATTACAAATTACTTATAAAACAGGTGTGTGATTTAAAAAGAAAAGCAGATGAGCTTACATTTGCAGATTAAATCGACATTACTTCACTATCCAATTATCCCAAATTTGTTCAAATGGTGTTAACCCAAATGAAAGCTTTTCGTGTGTTGTTCTTTATAAATTACTGTGGTCGATTTCGTATCTATTTCATCATAAAACAAAATGTAAGTATTTTCTAAATGTAAAATGTCAACATTTAAACTCCACAGAATGACTTGCTGATGATAATAATTCACAAATAAGGGAGTCAAAATATTTGCGGTACTCTCAATTTAACTCCGTGAACCTCCCCGATCCCGTGCGACCTCTGACCCCATCCCCTGATTTAATCCCTACTGCTAATGGAAAGGCTTAATACGTATACACTTGTTCTGCCATATAATTGCTTTTACCATTAGCAGCTATATACCTTGGAAAATAGGACAAGCAGCATTTTGAAGCAACGAATTTGCTAATCATGTGCCATCGGACAGAAATTACAACAGCTAAAGTCTCGGATGTTAAACACTAAAACTTCTAAAACTTTACCCGGTGAAGTTTCAATCTTTCGCTCACCAAATAAACAACAAGATCAGGGATCACCGTGCAAAGATTTGTGCGATAGAAACAAATGACCAAACATTTGCCGATATTTGAAATTCAAAATGGCCGCCATCATATCCCATCGTTTGCTCTGGTGGATCTATTCACCCTTTAACCTTTGACTGCTCCTTTGACTATATCTATGTTGATGGGGAGTGAAACATACAGGCAAGGGAGTTGTAGGGCTACATATTTACTGCAATTGTATGATAACTAAGATGTGGTATTTGTATTGTAAACCCTTTACCTGATTGGATTTTGTCTTTTATTGCTTGGAATTGTGGGTGATGTAGGTGTACATAAGCTTCAACAATTGTTACATTGTTGTCTTTGGCTACTTCTTGTAGCTTCTCAACATCTGAAGCCTGCAAGACGTGTTTAAAAGAATATAAACATTTCTGATGTCACACATCAAAAATGTAAAGTAAATCATCGAGTCATTTTGAAAATTCAAAACATATCATCACTTCTTGGTCTTCTGGCCAGAGCACAGGGGACTCGTGCTTGTTGTTTATTTGTGTATGTTTGTTTGTGTGTATGTGTTTGTGTTTGTTTATTTGTTATTTTTAATAAAATAACAGCGAAAAGCTGTTTTGTTAATATTTGTCAATAAAGAGCAGTTTATTTATGTTTGTTTGTTTATATATTTGTTTGTTTGTTTGTTTGTTGATACGTATTTCCGATGGTTAGGGTTAGGGTTAGGCTTAAGTTAGGGTTAGGGTTAGGGTTAGGCTTAAGTTAGGGTTAGGGTTAGGCTTAAGTTAGGGTTATGGTTAGACTTATTCACTCCTATAGAGGGAGTGAATAAGTCTAACCCTAACCCTAACCCTAACTTAAGCCTAACCCTAACCCTAACCCTAACTTAAGCCTAACCCTAACCCTAACCATCGGAAATACGTATCAACAAACAAACAAACAAACAAATATATAAACAAACAAACAAACAAATAAATAAACTGCTCTTTATTGACAAATATTAACAAAACAGCTTTTCGCTGTTATTTTATTAAAAATAACAAATAAACAAACACAAACACATACACACAAACAAACAGACACAAATAAACAACAAGCACGAGTCCCCTGTGGCCAGAGGTCCATGTATCTTTTTTCATGAATATGACTTTGTTTGTGTACCGTCTATTTACTGTCTGTTCTGTGC
>LD378151.1:0-16034 GCA_001465055.1 Ptychodera flava | reverse complement strand
GGGACTATGTCATTGTAAATGACTTGTTGAGTTAATGGTTGTATCACAGTGTTCGATTTATCTCATTCTGTATTTTTTCCATTTTATATTCTGAATAAATACATTAAACATATTTCACTCTCTCTGGTACATTACATTTAAGTATTTTCACTTCATGCACTTTATCCCTTTCACACATGTTCAAATATCTGACCAGAGAACAAACACTAAATAGTCCAGGATGGGAGCTACAGTGTCATTGACGCTATTTTTAAGAAGTATGAGACCCTTATTTTTAACTTCTTGTGGGATGGTAAACCAGACCGGATTAAGAGAGACACCATTTACAACTCATATGAAAAGGGCGGCCTTTATTTGACAAATCTACGTGTCTTCAACAGGACACTTAAAGCTGCTTGGATTAGAAGGATTGTTTGCAATACCAGTATGTTTTGCAGCAAGTGGTATAATTCCATGCTTTCAGATTCTGGCGGTTCCCTTGTTTATTACGCCAATATAATTAACTGCGAATTTTCCACTTTCGACCATATCAAGTCTAGTTTTTTCTAAGAAATTCTTTTAGCATGGCTGCAGTATAACTATACCATGGTCAATAACGCTGACGATGCATGTCAAGCTTTTATTTGCTTTAATTCTAAAATCCGCATTAATGGGCTTCCAATTCGTTGGAAAAACCTATATGAGAATGGAGTCGTATTTATTAATGACTTACTGGATGTTAATTGCAAGTTTTATAATTTTGACAAGTTTACCGAAATGTATGGTAATATATGTACGCATTATGATTATACACAAATCTTAAATGCTATTCCGAGTGCTTGGAAGAAGATGATTAAAAAATCAAAATCTTCCAAACTATTGGTGTGTAAGCCTAAATGTCGGAATAATAAGTGCTTCTCTAGTGTTAAAATTAATCAAGATATCTACAATTATTTCTTAAAATTAGATTCATCTGCTGATGTTCCTTTACACATCATAAGATATTAGCATGATATTTTAGATGTTATTATTCCCACTAACAAACTATTTGTACTTCCTTTCAAACTAACTATAGATACCAAATTGAGAAATTTCCAGTACAAACTGGTTATGAGGATTTTACCAACAAATCGTATGCTTCGTAAATGGGGCTTGATTAATTCCCCTATGTGTACTTTTTGCGAGGAGGTTGAAGAAGATTATTTTCACTTGTTTTGGGATTGTATTTATACAGCCAAATTTTGGCAAAGTGTAAAAGAGTGGTTTTATAGTGTAACCCGTACTAGGATAAAGCTAAACGCTCTGCAGTGTATACTTGGAATTGGTGACCAAATTAATATACTTGGTGATTTTGTTTTTTTAATGGGTCGTTTTCATATTTTTCAATGTAAATACTTAAACACCTCCCCAAATATCGATGGATTTAAATCTTATGTCCGTTCTGTGTACAAGACCGAAAAACGAATAGCTTTTACAACTGATAACCACGAGAAACATACAAAAAATGGGGAGCTTTAGTCGCTCTTTTAGATGTTTGATTCTGTTCTGTTTTCTTGTCCTTTTTTTGTCTTGTGTAGTTTTTGTCTTTTCTGAATAATAAAAAATTATAAAAAAAAAATAGAAAAGGCGAAAAAACAAAACAATTCCTACCACAGTAGGAAGGCATATACACGAAAACAGCTGCAATATCTGCAGCAAAAGAAACAGAAAGAGGGAACAGGCAAAAAATCGGAACTCCCCCAGCTGCACTCTAACATTCCAATCTTTTATACATTTTTTTTTAATAAACTACTTCACACTTTGTTTTAATGTGTTCAGACCTTTTGTCCAATTACCCCCAACAACGAAAAAATTTACAAGCCGCGTTGGCCCGGGAGTAACCCCTGCTTGTCAGCTAGAAAACACTCTCACCCTTGCTGTGCCTCTCGCCGACAAAGGCTGCATATCGGTTTCATCATATCCTCAGTTAAATAAAAGTTTGCCAGTGCATATTCACACTTCAATTTAAATCATTCTACGCATTTGCACATCCCAACTATTGTACTTTACTTGTTTCGGTTAACAATTTCTCCTCCCCGATGCCGCTGTCCATCGATAAATAGGGACCCATTTCTGAAGCTCACCTTATGGCCTTTTTCAAATGCTTCCTTCATTAGCGGTTTTACTTTCATTTTCATTCTGAAATCTGCCTCACAGAGGTCATTTTCTACAAAGACACCCTTTTCCTTCAATTTTTCCTTCTTCATCCATACTTGGCGACATGTAGTACGTCTCACAAATCTGGCAATAATGTGTTGTGAACCTCCACGTGGTTGACCTGTACGGTGTGCATATTCAACAGCGTCGGCGTCTATATTGAGTGTCTCTTGCAGTAAATGCTGCAACTTTTCTACATAGTTTTCACCTTCAGTTTCCTTGATTCCACCGAATCTCAAATTAAATCCATGCGTATGTCTTATAGATTTTCCTCCTTTAATTTCTCCGTCTCTGCTTTCGTATCTTTCAGCTCTGCCTCCATACATTCTAACTGTATCTGAGTTTGTTGGTAGTCGAGGTTATTCACCATGTCGGTAATTTCATCTATCTTTTCTTGCAACTGCGTCTGTTTGTCCTCTACTTCATTCAGCCTTCTCAGAGCTGCTTTGATATCTTTGTGTTGTTTATCTGTCTTTCTGTCTAACTTTTGCAGAAGACTAAATACCATTTCAATCATTACGTTTTCTTCCTGTCGTGAATTACATTATTGATTTATATTTTATTTCAATGTGTTATTATTATTGTGTACATTGTTATTCAGTCATTTCCTGTTCAACCAGTTGTGTTCCAGTATTACACACGTTCCTGTGGGAAACTGTCACAACCTTTATGGACCAGGCCATTCTAGCCAATCACAACGCAGCCCGCTAAAATTGTTTTGTCCTACCGAGCCTATAGCATATAAGCACGCATGCCATGTATTTTTGGGCACTGTGAGAGTGAGAGTGCGCGAGAGAGCACATGTAAGTCATGTAACAGTACTGCAGTCAATAAACATGCGTTCCCAGTTACAGTTCAGTCAAGTGTCATTGTCTTGTATCGTCACCCTCTCATTGCTGTGAAATGAACCCCCTTCTATTGTGGCTCACCCACAATTTGGTGCCGAGACCAGGATCACAGCAAACCATGCAGACTTTACAAGCTCTACTGAAAAGACGAGAAAAAGCGAAATTCCTTCTCATCGGACATCTGGAACCGATAGAAGATCTCATCAGACAACATGACACTACCACAACCAAAGCAAAGGATTACCACGAAATCATCACTGGGAAACCCATACTTGATCGAAAACTTGAAATCCTACTGACTGTCTGTCAAGAACTGTACGATCAATTAGACATTTCTCATGCAGAATTCGTAACTACCGCCGATCTCGAACGAGCTATCTCCGCCCGATGCTCAAGCGTCGCCATATTCATTGACACAATCAAAGCTGCTGAACAGGTACGTGTAACAACCCCTGCACAACAAGTCAACACCATTGATACCTCACAACAACCGATTCCCACGCACCAAAATCGACCAGCAACTCCATACGAGACTATACAACTACCAAAATTGGAAATCCCGATCTTCTATGGAGACTACAGACAGTGGAATCAATTTTTCGATAACTTCCGGTCCGCCATTGATGACAACGAATATTTGTCAGACGTGCAGAAATTCGTATACTTGCGCAGTTTCCTCGGAGGTGAAGCCAAACGTACTATCGATGGATTCGCGACAACCGACGCAAATTATGCTACCGCTATCAAACTACTGAAAGAGAGGTACGGTCGAACTCAACTCATTATCAACGCACACATGAGATATTTGTGGGAACAACCACGCTTCGCGAACTGAATGTCATGGGAAAGAATGAAAACTACTTCGGCGAGCTACTCATCCCGATGCTACTCGAGAAATTACCTAAGGAATTCCAAATGCAACTTGCACGTGAACGCGACGACGATTCATGGACTCTCTCGGAATTAACCAAAGCCATGACCAAGGAAATTCGCGTATTATCAGTCGGAAGTAAACTCTCGGATTTGTCAACGGTTGATGGAGATACTACCCTCACGGTTTCTGCGTTCTACACGAAAACCGCTCGCGGATCTAACCACGCTACAAATGGATTTAACCGCCAAAAATCGCATAATACTTCTCCCTCGAAACGATCGCCACCTGCTCAAAGAAAATGCGCGTTCTGTAGCGGACAACATTCTCCGAACAATTGTATCAAGATCTCCGAACCAAGTCAGAGACTGGAAATTGTCAAACGCGATCACTTGTGCTTCAACTGTCTAGGTAAACATTCTGCGAACTATTGTAAATCCAGATTCACTTGCCGTGTGTGTAAACAGCGACATCATACCGCCCTACATAATGACAGCAAGGTCCGTTCAACTTCTCCAAACTCGGACTCCAAAGCTTAACCAGGCGAGCGTCAACTTCACACACGCTTCACGTGATTCGACCTCTGCGCAACGTCTGTCTCCTCCTCGCCGCATACTGTTGAAGACAGCAAAAATCCGCGCCAGTTACAGAGGTAAAGAAGCCATCGCCAACGTACTATTTGATGAAGGCGCCAATCGATCATTCGTTACCAAACGATTTGCCAAATCACTCAACACAGATGTACATAACACTGAACTTTTGAAACTGAAATCGTTCAACAACTCGCAAACCAACTACACGTCCGTTCCTGCTACATCACTACAACTACACACGCGATACGGCAAACGCGTACTCATCGACCTCTTATTTGTAGAGGAAATATCGGACAATTTGGACAATAATGTAACTTCTGAAATCGTGAATCTACGATACTTGCAAGGACTCCCACTCGCTCATCCCATTTCTGACGAGTCTGTAATATCGATGGACATATTAATCGGAGCAGATCGTTATTGGGATTTCATCGGTAATCGCGTTGTACGCGGACCAGGACCAACAGCTGTGAGCTCATCATTTGGATTTCTACTATCTGGACCACTGCGTCACGGAAAACCGCGTTCGGATCAATCACAGACATTTCACATCACTACCCTGTCTCCTGACGACGAACTTCTGGACAAAAACGTCGCTTCGTACTGGGATCTGGAATCGATTGGGATTCGCGATACAATGAACAGTCCCCTAGAGAAATCTACGCCCGACGAACAATTCAAACAATACTCTGCAAATTGTTTGACCGAAGAAAACAGATTCACAGCTAAACTGCCTTGGAAATCGAGTAATGATCCACTACCCACAAACTATAACATTGCTTGCAACAGAACACGTCACATGATCCAGAAATTACCACGTGACATTGTTTACATGTACGATAGGATCATCTCGGAACAGCTGGAGTCTAACTACATCGAACAAGTGAAAGAAGATGATAACTCAGAGGGACATTATCTTCCGCACAGAGCCGTGAAACGCGACAGCGACACTACGCCAATACGAGTCGTCTATGATTGCAGTGCAACAGGTGGGCCGGGTCAACCCAGCTTAAACGACTGCCTCGACACCGGTCCATCACTTCTGAACAATTTAACAGCAATCCTACTACGCTTTCGCTCTAATCCGGTCGCATTGACAAGCGATATTGAGAAAGCATTCTTACAAATACGCCTGCTCCCCAATGATCGCAAATACACCAAGTTCTTATGGTTGTCAGATGTGAACGACGTAAACAGTGACTTTGTAACTTATCAGTTCAGTTCTGTACTATTTGGAGCAACATGTAGCCCATTCATCCTGAACGCAACCGTCAAAACATTGGTAGATGACAATACCGACTTGCCAGCTGCATCTGCTAATAATCTACGCGACGATATGTACGTGGATGACGTCATAACCGGATGTCGCGATACCTTGGAAGCCTCACGATTCTACGAAGACGCGAACAAACTATTCGCTACTCGCGGTTTTAATCTTCGATCATGGTGCTCGAACGACCCATCTATTCAACAAATCGCCGCCAAAGACAACAAATTGAAATTTTCTTGCACTACCGGAACACTCGGTATGAAATGGGACGCCAACAGAGACTCGCTCCATTTCAAACAGCTTGATTCACCTCAAATCGGCTCGCTTACTACGAAACGCAACGTTGTCAGTTACTCAGCCAGCTTGTATGACCCGCTCGGACTCTTGTCACCTGTACATATTCGTGCAAAACTACTAATACAGAAACTATGGCAACTCGACCACCAATGGGACACCCCCGTTTCTGCTGAATTGCGCAACACATGGTCAACAATAGCCAATGACCTTAAGGAGGTCACCAGCATCAATATCGCACGACGCTACTTTCTACATGACAACTCAGAGTCTGACGTTGAGATACACGCATTCGCCGACGCATCCGAGAAGGCCTATGGAAGCGCCGTCTACATCAAGTCAGGGAATCATACTACGCTTGTTATGGCAAAGACGCGCGTCGCGCCGATCAACAAACAATCACTAACGCTACCCCGGTTGGAACTCATGGCCGCAGTAATTGCTACAAGACTCAGTAAATTCGTTACCTCAGCCCTATCAACGAAGTATAATATTCTACGAAACGTGTTGTGGTCAGACTCACAAATCGCGCTCCATTGGATTAACGCGCGCGGTAAACCAGACGTATTCACAACAAATCGCGTAAAGGAAATCAATAGCTTCAAGCAAACCTACAAGTACGTCCCTACAGCTCACAACCCCGCGGATTTACTGACTCACGGCATAACTCCTGGTGAGCTATGCAACTCTTCGCTGTGGTGGGAAGGCCCTGCTTGGTTGAAAAGCAACGACAGCTGGCCCGTATGTGAACTGTTTGATTCTGAATCTGAAGCGAACATTACAGCTAATCACGTATCCTTGGCAACGTCTCCTCCAGTGGAACCAGTTCACGGATCACTACCCAATGTCTACGCGAAACAAGATACCGCGTCTACTGCCGACGTCACTACGGACAAAAGCCAGGACAGTCACGACATTCCTATTGGCATACAATATGCCATGGACATCAACCAATACCGTGATTATAACCACTTGCTACGCGTATCTGCCTACGTCCTACGCTTCGTACGTCTGCTGAAGAACAAGGAAAAATGTAAACAAACATTACCATCAGCGACCGAACTCAACAACACTGAACCACTATGGATAGCTCACGTCCAACGCGAATATTATGCTGACACTATTGCTGAGGAACAATGCCAAGAAATATGGAGCTTTGACTAAACAACTGAAACTGTTTATTGGAGAAGATAGCTTGCTTCACACAGGTGGACGTCTTCACAATGCCAAACTCGATTATTACGCCAAACATCCTATCTTACTGCCTCGCAAACACCAGCTGACACGAATGATCGTGCACGATACACATGTTCACTTGAAACACGGCGGTCCCCAGTCAACGATAACTCGCTCTGCGAGAAAGATACTGGATACCCTCAATTCGACGCATCGTAAACAACGAACTGAACAAATGCATTACATGCAAGAGAGTCGACGGACTTGCATATTGCAAACCGCTCACCGCTCCTCTACCTAGATTTCGCGTGATCGAAGTGCCACCTTTCAATGTAACCGGCATCGATTACACCGGCGCTCTCTACGTCCGAAACCCAAACACAAGCAATACATCTAAGGCTTATGTATGCCTATTCACTTGCGCAGTGACTCGTGCTGTACATCTGGAGTTAGTTCCTGACCTGACCGCTTCATCGTTTATGCTCGCATTTCGCCGATTTGCAGCTCGTCGTTCAACTCCTTCTATACTTATCTCCGATAATGTAACGACGTTCATATCAGCGGCAGATGAACTGAAGGAAATAATGACTAACCCAGAAGTACAGACTCTGCTAGCAGATCGCCGCACCATATAGAAATTTATCCCGAAACGCGCTCCATGGTTTGGAGGATTTTACAAGCGTATGATAGGGATCACCAAAACCTCCATAAAGAAAGTGCTTGGGAAATCTTGTGTAACATTCATCGAGTTAGAAACCCTACTCACAGAAGTGGAAGCCTCTATAAATGATCGTCCACTGACTTATGTATCATCTCACGTCGATGATCTAACACCGCTAACGTCGTCACAACTGGTCAACGGAAGGAACATTTCCGGACTGCCTTACGCACCTCCTAGCGACCCAATGGAATATACTCCGAATGTTCACAATCTCAACCGTCGTTGTGAACATTTATCATCGCTTCTACGCACATTCTGGAAACGATGGTCCACGGAATACTTAACCGCTCTCAGAGAACGACACTTACATACGACAGACGGTACCAAACATAACACTGTGAAAGTTGGTGATGTCGTACTGATCCACAGCGACGTGGACAGACGCGTGAATTGGCATTTAGCTAGAGTGACATGTCTACTACCCGGTGAAGACGGAATCGTACGCACCGTTGAAATCAAGACCAAACTGGGAAAAACAAATCGCCCAGTCACAAAGCTGTATCCGTTGGAGACTAGCGGAATCCCGTCAACAGCTGATCAGACGTCACGTCCAGTAGGGAATCCCCCCCATCGATGACAACGCAAGGCAACCACAGGACACGGATGAAGCCATACAAACTCAACGCGCTCGTCCGACTCGCAAGGCTGCAGAAGTAGCCATGCAGAAAATCAAACATTGGACTTGTTGATTTTCGCAACTCTTGAATGATCATTTATGTACTCTTAACAGAAAAGGAACACATACAAGAGTTTAATTTGAACTCATTCAGTGAACTCAAGTTTTCAGTGAAAATTGAACACTGACATATTATTGTGTTCGTGTTATTAACATTGCACGGTTATATTTCCATGATCGTTAAAAATATAGAATCAATAATCTTGGAGTTCTTTCTCGCGGCCGGGAGTATGTCGTGAATGACATTATTGATTTATATTTTATTGCAATGAGTTATTATTATTGTGTACATTGTTATTTAGTCATTTCCTGTTCAACCAGTTGTGTTCCAGTATTACAGACGTTCCTGTGGGAAACTGTCACAACCTTTATGGACCAGGCCATTCTAGCCAATCACAATGCAGCCCGCTAAAATTGTTTTGTCCTACCGAGCCTATAGCATATAAGCACGCATGCCATGTATTTTTGGGCACTGTGAGAGTGAGAGTGCGCGAGAGAGCACATGTAAGTCATGTAACAGTACTGCAGTCAATAAACGTGCGTTCCCAGTTACAGTTCAGTCAAGTGTCATTGTCTTGTATCGTCACCCTCTCATTGCTGTGAAATGAACCCCCTTCCATTGTGGCTCACCCACACTTCCGTTTGAATTTCTTCTACTCTTTCATCGCTCATTTCTTCTTGTGTATGTAGACTTAGCGGTGAGGTGGCTCCACACGCTCGAGATAACCTTGGTTCAACTGACTGGCTTGTTTTCTCTTGTTTTCCTTTTTCTTGTCCACTCTCGGAGGCATTACTGTTTCTGTTAGTTCTATATATGTTCTTAGTCCTAAATTTAACCTCTGCTAAACTCTTCTTGGGTCAGATTCTGCAAATTTGCCATGCAGCCGGAGGCGCGTTCGAAAAAGACGTCTGGGTCGATCACATGTCCAGCCTCAATGATCGGGTATGAATTGACACCTCAGGTAGATGTAGAAATCTTACCATGACAGTCAAGATCAAGAAATATAGATTTCCATTTGAAAGACATAGCGCAGAAAAGAAACTTAACAGTTTGGTTAGCGAAGGAAAACACAGAGAGCGCAAAATGCTAGGAGGAAAAGACGTGACAGGAAATTCAGCAAGACTGTCAATTTTAAAGTAGGCGATAAAGTCTATTCACATACTTCAGCAGTGGCAGTCAGAAAAAGTCCAAAGTTCACCTATCCCTATCGAGGCCCATACACAATCAGTGCGCAAGTCTCCCCATTAAACTACCATTTACAACCAAAAGGAAATGTAAAGCTGTAAAAAATATTGTTCATGTTAGTCGATTGAAACACGCCCATTTGAGACCACACTGATTGTTAGATTCGGCATCGAGTCAGTACAGCGCTGATGATAGTGAGACAAACAACGATGTACAAAACATGCCACTCCCAGCAACTGTAGATTACTACTTAGAGTCAGATACTGACATTTATTTTAGTGCCAGTAAAACGCTCCTCGAGTCATCTGATAATAATTCATAAAACAAACAACGTAGCCGCGAAATTCGTTAGAGCGCCAAAGAACGATTGAGCCAGCTTTCTGTATCACAAATTGATGATGAGTTTGATGATAATAATAAGAGTAAGTACTTTGTTATAGAGGAAATTGAAAAATGTAGAATTTTGATATTGAAATGGAAAGCACGAATATTTGATAAAATGGCATGGATACGACGCAAAACATAACATATAGGAACCTGAGGAGAATCTTAATGACGCAGCTTTGGAAAGTTTGAAGTCAAACTCAGTCCCCTTTATAGGTAAACCTACTCATAAGGTCCGACAGCATCGCAAACTTTTGTTTTTGGTGAATTTTCTGGTGTTTTGGAAACCACTCTTTTATTAGTATAGTACTCTGGGATTTTATGCAAACAAGGCTTCTTTCTTTTTTGAAGTATTGTTTGTTTGTTTTGTTTTGTTTGGTTGATGAATTTTCAAAGTTATGTTTTTGTTGAAGGCATACGCGTAAAGGAGTTTTGGATGTTTTTTTGTTATCCACCTTCAGTTGGCTAGGAATGCCAGTGCTAGTGATCCATAAGTGATACAATGGTCCTTAGAAGATTTGACCGAATGTACAGAATTGAGTTTTTGGAGATGAAGAAATGTTGAAGTTTATCCAGTATATTTTGGAGTTTTTGAAGTTGTTTTATTATATTTTAGTGTTGATGTTTTGTTTTTGTTGTTTATGTTTCATGAAGATTTTTGGAGATAGAAAGGGCCCCGAATATGGCACAGAAGTTGCAATTTGCTACAGTCTAGTGATGCCTATCGGTCATTTCTATGGATACCCTAAACTGTTTACCGTGATATCAGAATACACCAAGCAAAATCACGTCATCCTTCTCAATGTCCACCCCCTTCCAGTTCACCCCCCTTTCAAACCAATTAAAGAAAATAATCATTCATATATGGCACGATTTTCAAATGATTTTTAGTCAATTTTCCTGTACTTTATGTAGAAAAGTGGAACTTTTAGTTTGTAATTGAATGTATGTTTAGTGATTTTATTAGTATTTCTGTAAGTATTTTAGAGGCGTTAATGTATGTCTGTAATTTTCTACTTTCGTGAGTGATGACTTCATGCTAACTTGTAAAATGTGCGATTTTTGATTATTTGAACCACACTGCCTTACAATTCATGTATTTTTTTATTTTAAGTAGCTTGTAAATGTCAGCTCTCACCGTGCTTCGTCACTTGTTTTGACCAGCGAAGATGCTGGTTATTAAAAAGTTTGGAGAGTGTAACGCCCTTCTCTGTATAGATTTTATCTCGAAGCGTCCCTCACGTGGCCAAGGCTTGTGAAGTTCATTGACTCAGATCGTACGAGAAGCAGATAAGAGATAGTGTGATAGTTTAGTTAATTATTGGTTAAGATTTCAATGAGAACAATCGAGACCAGGATATTCTATGGTATGATCAATCAAAGACTGGCGGGAAAATTATGTGATAATTGTTGTAATTATGTAAGTTTAGAGATGTATTTAACTGTGTAGAGAGCTTAGACTACAGGACTTGAGATCAGGGCCTAGACGGTGAACGGCACGGTCGCCATCTTGCAATGAAGTTCAAGGTTGTGTTACAATGTACATCTTGGTGTGTCAGCTTCAGTTACTGAAAGCATCACGATCCAGACTGGTCCCTCAACTCGTAATTCCCCTAACTACAAGCTCGACACCTGTTGGATAATGACTTTTTTGAACCCAGCAAAAGTAACCAAAGTTCAACTTGCATACTTCTGCCAAAATCAGATCAAAGATATTGTATGTCCTCTGACTACAGGAAAGGGAAAACTCTAACAAAGACAGACACTTTTCCAATCCTAAAGATTGATGATTGCGTCGATTGAGTGGAAAAAGCCAAGTACGAGACGCCTGAAAGTGAAAACAAGATCCACCATATTGGAACGACCCATCGATAAACTGTGTTTGTTATTGGAAGCCGGTTAAGTAGTTGATCGTTATAAGTATAGTGATGTTAACTTCGAACAGTTGTGTTTGATCAAAGTTCAATTTGAATCACTTTCAAAATTTCAGTAAAATTTCAAATTTACTATTGTGTGCTTTAATATTGAAGGAGACATTTTGAAGGCATAGAACGTTTGTTTTCACGTAACAGACATACTGGTATGTAGTGCATTTGTATGCAGCTTCAAAACATTCATTTTATAAGATGTTGTAATCATTTGGCGCCTGTGTGTTTATACAAGAAAAAGTTTCACATGGAACATTAATTACAATTAGGGGGCTGGAATGTAGACGCCAAAATTGCTCTTGTTCCTTGTTTCATTTTCGCCGCCCTCTGATGCTGTCTGAAAAGCATAGAGTTCGTGTGTATAGTCTGCCGTACAGGGCGCAGCTCATTAACATTAACTTTAGATCATTCTGGATCAAGGACTGAATGAAGCCAGGGGGTCAGCGAACCAAATCACAAAAGTTTTTATGGTTTTTCATGGTTTTGTGTTATCTACGGTAGTATAGTTTTCCGTGGCGACTTGTTACAGTGTTTTATAGGCATTAAATGATGCAGAAGCATATTAAAATGCATCATAACATGAACTGTGTGTCAGAATAGCAACAGACAGATGATCTTGGTTGAACCGGCAAGGTGAGTAGCAGCTACACCTTGGAATTGTTGATTCAAGGCTGGGCTAGACGGAATCAGTAAATTTTGGAGACCCGCCTCCCCCTTAGGAACTGCAAAGGACAAGGTAGGAACTAGTAGGTTGAAGTAATATAACAATTGAACCAATTGTTATGTAAATTAGCTATAACTGTTTGAGTTATTCCTGGGGAGAATACCACAGTGATTTAGGGGAGGGTCAAGTTTTAGAATGTCAGACAAGGCGGAGGGTCACATTTTAAGGTACAGGTGTGCGCGAAATTCCTCCAGCCCACCCCCTGTAATTACTGAAGGCTCCCTTACTAATAAAACGTCAATTATTGAATGTTGGCAATTACTCATTTGTTTTCTGATAGTCACATCATTAGAGGGGACGTGGATAATTAAGACATCCGCACGGTAAATGAAACTAAGTGTGTATGTCCTCAAACCCCCTCCCCTCCCCTAAACGAAAGTAATTTGGAAGTGTGAAAATCCAAATAAGCCTCATTCTGTATCCTCTCTGAAATCAATCTCTGTTCAGTGCCAACTCAACAAGGACGCGACCAATAGAATAAAAGGAAATAGTATATCCAAAATGATTGTTACGTTATTTTACTCGTGCACTGATTCACATTTGTGTCACAAGAATACTGGTGTAGCACTGATGCTGTACTGGCCTCGTACAGGCAAAATAATTAAGCTCAATATTATTCAAAACAAACAAGTGTAGCGAGATGTTGCAATAGGAACACTTATAGTGTGATTTTGCACACGGTAATCGAAATACAGTCAAACCCCTCCCTCCTAAACACAGAAGTTTCGTTTAGCATGCTCGTGTTTCAATTATCCACGGTCCCTTATAATGAAACACGACTCTAACAAGTGACCGTGACAGTTCAGGTAGGTTTGGAAATAGACAACACCCTGTCACAGAAACACTCACAAACAGAACAAAAGAAAAAGCGCTAATATAACTTTAAAAATACCGTGAAGCCTTTTAAATAGAAACATTTTATCTAAATTTTCAAAGACACCATGATAATTATTTTGTGTTCTACTACTTCATGCTCAGTTCCTTCATACCGTCAAGATAAATTGTTTCTGCATGCGTCTATAAAATAAGCATTCAAAGACCAGCTTCATTGTAATTCGTTAAGAATAAAGAAGAAACACATGGCATTGACATTACAAAGTGTGCATGGTGATTTGTTTATGTTTCTCTGTCTGATGTGAGTGGAGTGGCCGTGGTGTGTTGCATAACTGAGAGCATGTAGCTGATTAAATGTTAGACAACTTCCAGCCCTGCTGGTTAATGTTGCCAAATCGCTGATACACGTCGATTAAACAACTTACTGGCTGAATAGATTCAGCAGCTTGAAAGATAATATCATGCGATGTGGGTAAACAGTCTAAACATTACATGTTGATACATGCTAATATTTTATTGCCAATGCCTTCCAATTCATCGGTTATTTGTCAACCCTTTCATTTGTTAAATACGTTCGTTCAATGAACGAATGATTGATTGATTGATTGATTGCTTGATTGATTGATTGTTTGATTGATTCATTTATTCAAATGAGAACATGAGGGAAGGGGAAGGAAAATGTGAGCAAATTTGTTTTTTCAACAATATACTTAACATCTTTTTAGAGCTTACACTTTTAAATTAATTGAAAGGTTACCGCAGTGACTTGCTTGTCATAGATATGATAGGTGCACAAACTATAATACAGCCTTTTTATCACAACTGGAAGTTGTGATATAGGGGTAGTTTCGACCGGTGTTAGTTGTCGTCCATTTTCCGTAAACGACAAAAAATCAAAAACTGCTGAACAGACTGCGTTGATATTTGGTACCGATATTCAGACTGGTTCCAAGGTTACGATTCCGAAAAGTGGAGCCAAACGGAGCGGCGGTTATATAGTTTTGGGAAATTTCTAACCCCCCTTTTTAACTAATTTATTTTAGGGGTCTTTCATATATGTAGTTTTGGAATAGACACCAATCCTGCATTGTGGACTGTTTTATGAGTTTTGGAACAGAAATGAGGTTTTGATGAATGTTAGAAATATGCAGGATGGCTGATTCGAAGTATAAGACATTTCTATGCTCTTTTGGGTATCTAAAGCAAAAAAACCCAACATATTTCATAGTTTAGATTCTCACTTTTGAGATGACCCTAGGTATTTGTTAAGTAAACATCCTTGAGTCAATATACAGACTTTGACATTCCTGAGATTAAGTATCCACGACCTCTCACATTACAGCCTTTCACTACCATGGTATGGCCCAAACCCATTGTCATCAATGGTGAGTGTGGACCTGTCTACAGGAAATTGGGGTGAACAGGTTAGACAATGACGTTACAACTTGTAGTTAGTTATCAAGGTGGCACCAGCATAGAGTCCTGAGCATCTGTCCATGTGTTCTCACAGGAAATTACAGGGAAAAAAATATTTGAGAAGTTTCTTTCCTTTTAATAGAAGTATATTACAATTTAAACCTGTCATGGATGGATTGCTCTCAAATGATCTGAAACACAGTTATTGCCCATTAGCAACAAATCTATAGCAAGATTATGTAAAGTTCATGTATGGGGTGAGAACACAGCCAAAATTATCTTGAAATCTTTATTGAGACTTATCTCATCATTATTATTCCATTTATTTTGGTGATTTGGTGATAATTATGTAAATATTTTGCCATTATTATGCAATTATTTGATCATTATTTTGATATTATTTTGACATAATAATGAACCTATTTGGTAATTCGGTTGTTGTGACATTATTTGGCATTGATGTCTTGATTTGGAAATTATTTTACAATTATTATGCCATTATTTGGTGATTTGGTCATTTTTATGTCATTATTTTTTCTTTATTTTTCGATTATTTGGTCATGATTATGACATTATCTTGATATTATCTTGACATTATTAGTACTTTGTGCCCTGTGTGCCCTGTGTGCGCGGCCCAATATGCCAACATAGTGGGCCGTATGCTGTGGATGCACGTATCTCAGAAACGCTTCAGTAACTTTTTCTGAAATTTGGTCTGGTGGTCACTTGGGTATGTATCTCAAACAGTCTCTTTTCTTTTTTTGATTGAATCATTTTAAAGTCACTTTTTTAGCTTTTTTCTGAAAACCACTATTTTCAAATTTTCCTCAAAATCACTGATTTGATTATTGTGATGTTTTGCATAGGTGTTCATGTTGTTGAAATGCCGTCAGAAATGTTCAAAATTTGGTGATACATGCCTTGCATTATTTTTAAAC
>LD378089.1:0-26356 GCA_001465055.1 Ptychodera flava | reverse complement strand
CTGAGTTTTTGAACACTTGAAGGAGATAGTTGTTAACACTACGTGTTCAGGTTTAGAACATCATTGTTAATAATATGAACACTAGTGTTAACAATATGAACACTAGCTGTTCAAATTTGAGCACCGACATGTACATTTTGAACGCGTAAAGACGCGTCTAGCGTCCGCTAATTTTACAGTGCACTCAATAACCTGTGTGTTCATGTCTTTCCATGAACTTGCACAACGTAGTCCTCGTTTTGGATTGTTCCTCATAACGGCAAAATGCAAACATAGTCCTTATATAAGATAACATCCATGTAGACGATATGAATTTTTTGTCCCCAGAATTTTATTTCGTCAGTGTAAATGACACAAGCAAAAATCGATCATAAATATAAACGATTACAAATCCACTCTCTCTCTCTCTCTCTCTCTCTCTCTCTCTCTCTCTCTCACTTTTTCAAAACATCATTTGTCGTTGAAATTTTGAAAACTATACAAAAAACAATGCGGTGACATTTTATTTTTCTTAAATTTCAACTTCTGTTCTTTTTCTGTTTATAATGAACGAGAAATGAGTTACTTTCGAGTTCAGATAATGGCTGCGCGAAATCGCATAGTGCTATACGGTAGAGGCTTCGCATTCTAGTCTATATTAGCTTAGCCGAAATATTTGTCAATTATTTACAGTCCGTTGTGTTAAATCAGCTGCATTAAAATATCATTGATAAATGGGTAAAGAGGCAATCGCGAAATTGACCAGGCTATGTTCGTCGCTAATAGCGTGGACATCAGTAAATTGGCCGAGAGGCCGAACTTTGACCTTTCAGCCCGGAGTTCAGATAGGCAGACACCAACCTGCATTTGATAAGAGTCTTATGGACACTGATTTTGTTTCTTTGAGAATAGTGCACAGCATTTTGGTCAGCAGACAGTGGACGCCGTGAGAAACTTTTAGCATTTAAAAAATTTATGAGCAACAACGTCACTTCCCGGCATTCTCTGTAATGGCTACGCGTTCTGTTGTGAAATTTCTGTCAGTTTGTCCATGTCATCAAAATCGCTGTGTACATTCGAATTGGTGTTGGATACAACTTTTGCCTTTATATCTTACAGGAATAATGTTTCTTTTATTTCATAAAAATATCAAGTTAAAGATGTTGAATGAGAAACCAGTTTCATGAATTATACGCATTTCGTTAGAATTGACTGATTGCTTTGGAGGAATAACAATTCCTGTCCCTCTATCTTTAACTTGAACCTGACATAATAGTATATTGCATGCAGAATAAACGCTGACAAATAGCAGATGTATTCGGATTAACGCTTTTAAAGCCAAATTCTAATAAACAAACATAATGTATAAAACGTGGAGTAATTTACACTTGCAGAGACTCAAAATCCCGATGTGTGTCGTGGCTTTTCGATATGAAAACACGGAAACAAAACTGGGCGACCTTCAGACACACACTGCAACTCTCAAAGTTGCTGTTTTAACTATTCTATTTGTGGTATTGTCAGTAAAAAAAATGTAGATTTTGAAGAATATTAGAATCAATACCTTTCGTCATCCACGATGTTAATCAAACGAAACCTAGATTTTCAACAAAGTAAACATAAGTTAATGTTATCGCCTTCCAAAATGTGGTCGCGAATATTAAACAGATGAGGCTCCATTGAACTCAGAAAAATTGAAAAAAGGCAGTTGTCTGGGTTTTCATGTATAGTAAAAAGGTATTTGGAAGCGGTGTAGACAAAGAGTCGACAGGCTTACCCGTACTCTAGTCTTTGACCTCTCACGTTTTTTGAAATAATTTCAAACTGTACTCCGCATGTCTCAAATTAATCATCAGGTTATTTTGGCTTGCCGAGGAAAATATCAAATGAATCAAAGTATGCGATTAACACAAAGCGTCGATGGATGTTCTAAATTTGAAAGAAAACAAGTTCCTGTGAGGTAGCTATTGTCTCATGGTCAAGCTGAAACAAAAAAAAACAATTTTTTTGCAGTTTGACAATATCAGAAATAATATGTAGTGGATGAAACGATATGTAGAAAATTTCATGAACAAAATGTTATTTAAGTCCTGCATTCCCCTGTTATTAATCTCCAATGTTTAACCATCCAAGTAAACATTTTCAAACGTGGAACACATTTACTTATAATAATACAAGGAGACTCGCTTCTATACTAAGAGCGTATCACAGCTAGCCTATAGCTTATGTCAGTGTATCCCAGAATTATCGTGTCATTGTGACTGCTTTCACACATTTTGTATCTAAAACGTTTGAGGATGTGCACCAGAGTTCATCACTAAGTTAATAGTTGAATGTATACCGTGTGTGAATGTGTCGATATGATTTGACAATTGCCACTGTTTTCAGAGCAACTTGCACATATAGTAGCAATCTAAGTTTCGGCGAGTGGAGAATGCACTAGTGGTGGGGTTATTTGTACGCTGGAGAATTAACAATACCTTGCTTGTCCGTTTGAGTAAACCCGCACGAACAAACAAACAAACAAACACAGATGCGGCTAAGCGTTCGGTCTGCTGTTCTCCAACTTGTGCAGTGGTTGTTTAAACGCCACCTGTGCTTCTGTATCAACTTTAATTCCCCAATAACAGCATTTGAAATATGAGAGCTGATTACTGCATTCGGTCACGTTCTTCCCCTTAAAATCTTTTAAAGGAAGGTTTTATTTACTCTGACAAACATTTTTCGACAACTCGATAGCAACTGAACGTTTCTCTGAATGAAAACTCTGGCACCTAAAGCTCAACAGACAATCAAAAAGAAACATTTAAATTAAATATGTAGGATTACAGTTATAATATCTGACAAACAAACAAATAAACAACAACACAACGGTAGTGAAACTTCATCTCAGAAAGGATGTTTATATATATACATAATTTTGCAAAGCAGTGTACATTGTTTTGAATTCAAAAAGAAAATATGCTTAAGAATACGGAGAAAGATTTCATGATGTCTTGTAGGATATGTGGCAAGTTGAAATTAGTGTCAAGTGTGACCCTTGCTCGGATGCAGCAGTTAGTGCGTGTTGTGGTAAAGTTGACATGTTTCTTTCATATCGACAAGAGCCTGTATATTTGCCATCTTTCCATTTAAGGTAGTATGCGCCTAAAAAGTGAAAGACTTAAACTTTTGCTCAAAATTTCCTCAAGGAATATTTCGAATATTTCATCGTACATTTTTAGAAAATCAAGCATGTGACCCCAATCTTTTCTCTCTAATGTTTAACTATTCTCAATATGCCAGAATTCAAAAATCCCTGGTAGCTGCTGTTTCACGATCAATTGAGGGTCCTATGACCAAAACTCTTCTTCAACTACATCAGAGTCAGAACTATCACTGTCACTGCCAGTATGCAGTGAGAGTGACACTACCCGTAGGCAGTAGCGAGGCAGTAGCTATATTAACTTTGTATTTTTTGACAATATTTTTGCCAACACAGTCTGTGTATGTGAACCGTGCATTTGCATCATTGATAAATAATTTCCAGTCTGGACTCTAATTAAATTATCACCAATATCTAGCTATTTAGATATATAGGCTTTGTTCACTAACTGAATATTGTGTGTTTCAGCATCCTGTAGAGAGGCATCAGAAAGCTGATGCATTGGATAGAAATATTGAGAAAAGTAATTGCAGCTTCTGCCCCTTACAAGGCCAACTTGTTGTTTTTCGAAAATATAATGGCATTCATAATTTTAAGATTGTTTTCGAGATGAAAGTCATAAAATGCTACAGAGCGGTTCTAGGTTTTGCCTAATTATAACTAACATTAGAACCACTCGAAGACATCAAAATGTTGGGAGCGAAAATATTTTCAGATCCCTTATAGGCAGAGCAAGACTTTCGAGTCCCCCATCGACTACGCCTAAAATTTTCGAATCCCCCTGAATTCCTCCAGCAACCCTCATAATTTTTCACGCAGCCTCATATCACCTGGAAAATACAAACTAGATATTCATGAAGCTTTAAAATACAGTTAACATGGAGATGTAAATATCAACAAACAGCCAAAACCACCTTAAGCAAAACTGCCGTGGCTGCTAGCTGTAAATTCTAGGGACGAGTTGTATATCGGTAAGGACGACACTCTATTAAAAACTGATCAGGCAGTGTCTGCTAATATGTTGTGTACTTTGAGACCATCACAATACCTGTCGGATAACATCATGTCCTTTAACAGACGAGAAAGAACGGCCAGAAACGTCGGCGCGGTCATAGGCCGATGGACAGTTTAGCCGGTCTCTATAGCAACACGATGTAGTTTGGTCCTTCAGCTGCCTCGCTGCACAGACGGGACAGTCTGTCATTTGAATCCAAGTCAAAGATACGTGTGTCCATGTCTTTCCATGAACTTGCATTCGCAGTCGTACGTCGTTGTGGATTGTTCTTCTTAATTGGAAAAAAAAACCATAATCTTACGACCTCGTAGCAAAGGCTTTAACACCCGTACTTAATACTACACGCGATACCATTCTGATTTCAGAGATAACTTCAATTTATATTATTTTTGTCGTCAGGATGGTCTTTCTTAGTGTAAATGACACAAGCAAAAAGTGATTGTAAATATAAGTTGAAAAATCCATCGCATGCTTAAAATTCCTCTCTCTCTCTCTCTCTCTCTCTCTCTCTCTCTCTCTCTCTCCACCTAAATAACGCTTTATCCAAAATAACATTTGTCGTTTAAATTTTAGAAAATGTATGGATATTACAACTTTAGATGCCATTTGCGTTTTCTTATCTGTCTACTTCTCTTCTTTTTCTGTCAGCAAAGAATTAGATAAGAGGTTACTTTAGGGTACAGATAATGGCTGCAAGGAATCACATGAAATCATGCTATGCGGTAAAGACTTCTGCTTTATATCTGTCAAACTTTCACAGTCCGCTTTGTTAAATCCGCTGCATCAAAATACCATGATATATGGGTTAAGACGCCTTCCCGAAATTGACAAGGTTGTGTGACCAGGCTGTGTTCGAAGAAAATAATATTTACCCTACGCTCATAGCGTTGACATCGTTAAGTCGACTGGGAGGTCTCTGACCTTTACCCTGTAGCTTTGATAGGGGCAGACACCTGCATATGATAAGAGTCTTGTTGACACTGATTTTCTTTCTTTGATAATTGAGCAGAGTATTTTTGGTCAGCAGAGAGCGGACACCTTTAGACACTTTTGACATTTAGATCTAAGCGAGCAACGACGTCACTTCCCGGCATTCCCTATTATGGCAACGCGTTCTGCTGTGAAATTCTGTCAGTTTGTCGATGTCATCTAGTTCGCTGTGTACATTTGACTTGTTTATGGATACAACATTATGCCATACTTTATCTCTGACGATAGTAATGTGTCTTTTTATTTTATAAAAATATCAAGTTAAAGATGCTGAATAAAGAAACAGTTTTGTGAATTGCATAACATTTTCTTGGTATTGACTTTGACCGCTGTGGAGACAAGGAATTCCAGCCCCTCTATTGTTCACTTGACTCCGACGAAATGATCATTTTTTCATGAAAAATCAACGCTAACCAGATATAACGGATCAATTCAGATCAACACTTTTGAAGAAAAGAAGCTAGAATAAATTAACAAATGTACACAATGTGCAGTTATTTAGACTCGCAGAGACTCAAAACAATGGTGTTTGTTGTGACTTGTAGCTATAGGAACATGCAAACAAATTTGGCCGACCTATAGGCACACACTCCAACGCTCGACTTTGCCGTTCAAACCATTATACTTGTTGTACTGTCATTATCTCTACATAAGTTAATTTAGGATTTGAAGAACATTATAGCAAACTGTTTCGTCGTCAAGGCTATAAAACGACATGAGAGACCTAGATTTTAATAAAGAGTAAAAATGATGTACAACTTAGATTCATCTCTTTCAAAAAACGTGGGTAGCGAGTAATAAACAGATCAGGCTTTAATTGAATTCACAAATTAAAAAAGGCAGTTGTCTTGGATTTCAGGCATAGTGAAAAGGTATTTGGAAGCGGTGTAGACAAAGAGTCGACAGGCTTACCCGTACTCTAGTCTTTGACCTCTCACGTTTTCTGAGATAATTTCAAACTGTAAGACCCCGCATACCACAAATCATCAGGTTGTTTTTCCTTGTTGGGGAAAGGAAAACGACAAAACAGATATAGACGACTATTCCAATGAATGCAATTAACACACAACGTCAGAATTTGAAAGAAAACATGTTCCTATACTTCAGTTATTGTCACATAGTTAAAACAAAAACATCATTATTTTCTTCCAGTTTGAGATTATCATAAATAAGGTGTGGTGGATGAAGCGATATGACTAAAATTACAGAGACATAATCTTATTTTGGACAGGTATTCCCTTGTTATCTATCTGCAATGCTTTACCACTCAAATACAATTTTGAAAACCGGAAAGTTTACTATATAATAATTCACAGAGACACTGTTCTCGACGGGGCGCTGATCAGCAGCTAGCCCAGCGTATGAAATCGAATCCCCAAAGTATCTTGTCATTTTGACCGCATTCACGGATTTTGTATTAATGACCCTAGATATCATCATTAAGTCAGTAGTTGAATGCGTGCCGTGTGTAAATTTAATATGTTGATCGGCTGGACAAATTATCACTGTCTTCAGAGACAAGTTGGACATACTGAAGCTCTCTGAATTTTGGCAAGGGGAGAATATACTTGGGGTCGGGAGTTCTCTTAACACTCATATGTTTACAATGTTTTTTACTGGTCCGATTGAGTAAACCCACACGAACAAAGAAATATACAGGAGGGGCTTTGGGTGTGCAGTTCTCCAGCTTGTACAGTGGTAGTCTAAATGGCTCCTCTGCTCCTTTGCTAGTCTTTATCCCACAACAGCAGCATTTGAAGTATGAGAGCTTATCACTGCATTCGGTCACGTTCTTCCACTTCAAATTATTTAAAGGAAGGTTTATTTACTCACACAGACGTTAATCGACAACTGGATAGCAACAGAACGTTTCTCTCGCGAATGAAAATGGTGACATCTAAAACTCAACAGATTATCAAAAGGAAACATCTAGAAAAAATATACAGGATGACGGTTATTTTTATCTAACAAACAAACAACACAATGGTAGTGAAACTTCATCTCAAAAAGACAACAATATGCTCATGAATATGGAGAAAGATTTCATGATGTCTTGTAGGATATGTGGCGAGTTGAAATTAGTGTCAAGTGTGACCCTTGCTCGTATGCAGCAGCCAGTGCGTGTTATGGTGAAGTCGATATGTTTCTTTCATACCGACAAGAGTCTATATATTTGCCATCTTTCCATTTAAGGTAGTATGCGCCTCGAAAGTGAAAGACTTAAACTTTTGCTCAAACTTTCCTCAAGGAATATTTCGAATATTTCATCGTACATTTGTAGAAAATCAAGCATGATGACCCCCGTCTTTTTGTTCTCTAATATTTAACTATTCTCCATATGCCATAATTCAAAAATCCCTGGGGACTGTTGCTCTCTAGCCTGATCTTGTGTACATGCATGTTTCACGGTCAATTGAGGGTCCTATGACCAAAACTCTTCTTCAACTACATCAGAGTCAGAACTATCACTGTCACTGCCAGTATGCAGTGAGAGTGACACTACCCGTAGGCAGTAGCGAGGCAGTAGCTATATTAACTTTGTATTTTTTGACAATATTTTTGACAACGCAGTCTGTGTATGTGAACCGTGCATTTGCATCATTGACAAATAATTATCAGTCTGGACTTTAAATAAATTATCACCAATATCTAGATATATAGATATATAGGCTTTGTTCACAAACTGAATATTGTGTGTTTCAGCATGCTGTAGAGAGGCACCAAGAAGCTGATGCATTGGATAGAAATATTGAGAAAAGTAATTGCAGCTTCTGGCCCTTACAAGGCCAACTTGTTGGGGTTTTTTTCAAAAATATAATGGCATTCATACAATTTTAGATTTTCTTCGAGATGAAAGTCATAAAATGCGACAGAGCGGTTCTAGGTTTTGCTTTAATTATTACTAAAATTAGAACCATTGGAAGACATCAAAATTTTGGGAGCGAAAATATTTTCAGATCCCTTATAGGCAGAGCAAGTCTTTCGAGTCCCCATCGACTACCCCAAAATTTTCCAATCCCCTCTGAATTCCCCAGCCCCCTCACCATTTTTAACGCAGCCTAATATCACCTGGAAAATACAAACTAGATATTCATGAAGCTTAAAAGTACAGTTTACATGGAGATGTAAATGTCAACAAACAGACAAAATCTCCTTAAAAAAAACTGCCGTGGCTGCTGGCTGTAAAATGTAGGAACGAGTTGTATGTGGTTGAATATGACACTCTATTAAAAACTGATCAGACCGTGTCGGCTAATATGTTGTGTACTTTGAGACCATCACAATACCTGTCTGATAACATCATGTCCTTTAACACTCGAGAAAGAACGGCCAGAAACGTCGGCGTGGTCATAGGCCGACGGACATTTTAGCTGGTCTCTATAGCAACACGATGTATTTAGGTCCTTCAGCTGCCCCGCTGCACAAACGGGACAGTCTTTCATTTGAATCCAAGTCAACGATACTATGTTCATGTCTTTCCATGAACTTGCATTCGCAGTCGTACGTCGTTGTGGATTGTTCCTCTTAATGGGAAAATGAAAACATATAATCTTACGACCTCATTGCAAAGGCTTTAACACCCGTACTTAATACGACACGCGAAACCATTCTGATATGAGATAACTTCAATATATATTATTTTTGTCGTCCCAAGGATCATCTTTCGTCAGTGTAAATGACACAAGCAAAAAGTGATTGTAAATATAAGTTGAAAAATCCATCGCATGCTTAATTCCATTCTCTCTCTCTCTCTCTCTCTCTCTCTCTCTCTCTCTCTCTCTCTCTCTCTCCACCTAAATAAGCTTAACGCTTTATCAAAAATAACATTTGTCGTTTAAGTTTTAGAAAATGTATGGATATTTCAAATTTAGATGCCATTTGCGTTTTCTTGTATGTCTACTTCTCTTCTTTTTCTGTCAGCAAAGAATTAGATAAAGAGTTTTCTTTGGGGTACAGATAATGGCTGCAAGGAATCGCATGAAATCATGCTATGCGGTAATGACTTCTGCTTCATATTTGTCAAACCTTCACAGTCCGCTTTGTTAAATCCGCGGCATCAAAATACCATTGATATATGGGTAAAGACGCCATCCCGACATTGACTACGTTGTGTGACCAGGTTGTGTTCGAAGAAATAATATTTACTCTACGCTCATAGCGTTGACATCGCTAAGTCGACTGGGAGGTCAATCTCTGACCTTTTAACCTGGAGCTTTGAAAGGCAGACACCTGCATATGATAAGAGTCTGGTGGACACTGATTTTGTGTATTCGAGAATTGGGCACAGTATTTTGGTCACAGCAGATAGCGGACAGCGTGAGACACTTTTGACATTTAGATCTAAGCGAGCAACAACGTCACTTCCCGGCATTCTATGTAATGGTGTAATGGCAACGCGTTCTGTTGTGAAATTTCTGTCAGTTTGTCCATGTCATCAAGTTTAATTTCTGTGTACATTGGAATTGTTGATGGATACAACATTTTGCCGTACTTTATATCTGGCGAGAATAATGTCTTTTTAGTTCATAAAAATATCAAGTTAAAGATGTTGAATAAATAAACAGTTTATGAATTACATACATTTTCTTAGTATTGACTTTGACCGCTGTCGACACAAAAGAATTGTCGCCACTCTATTGATTGTGTTTTTAATGAAAAATCGACGCTAACCAGATATTACAAATCACAGATCATTTCAGATCAATACTTTTGAAGAAAAAAATCTAGAATAAACTAACAAATATATGCAATGTGCAGTTATTTAGACTCGCAGAGACTCAAAACAATGGTGTTTATTGTGGCTTGTAGCTATAGAAATACACAAAAAAATTTGGCCGACCTTCGGCTTAAATTCCAACGCTCGATGCTGCCATTCAAACCATTTGTCGTTATCTCTACTTCAATTAATTTAGGTGTTGAAGAATATTATAGCAAGACGTTCCGTCGTCCATGCTGTAAAATGACGAGAGAAACCCACATTTTCCATGAAGGATAAAAATCATGTAACTTCATCTCTCTCAAAGATGTGGCCGTGAGTAATAAAGAGATCAGGCTTAAATTGAACTCAAAAAATTGAAAAAAGGCAGTTGTCTGGGTTTACAGGTGAAGTGAAAAGGTATTTGGAAGCGGTGTAGTCAAAGAGTCGACAGGCTTACCCGTACTCTAGTCTTTGACCTCTCACGTTTTCTGAGATAATTTCAAACTGTAAGACTCAGCATGTCGCAAATCATCAGGTTGTTTTTTCTTAGCGGGGAAAACATCCAAACAGATTAAAACGGCGGTTCACATGTATGCGATTAACACAAAAAATCGGTGTTATAAATTTGAAAGAAAATATGTTTCCAAAAGGTAGCTATATACACATCGTCAAGCTGACACACACACATACATACACACACATTTTTTGCAGTTTGAGAATATCATAAATAATTTGTGGTGGAAGGAGCGATGTGATTAAAAATACACGGACAATATGTTATTTGGGTCCTGCATTCCACTGTTATCCTTCTCCAATAATTATCTACAAAGCAAACATTTTCAAAACTGGATCACATTTACTTATAGAAATTCACGGAGACGCGGTTCTATGGAAGCGGACCAGCTGCTAGCAGTGTGTCCCAGAATTATCTTGTCATTGTGACTGCATTCACAGATTTTGCGTTTCAAAATATTCACCAGAGTTAATTATTAAGTTAGTGGTTAAATGTACACCGTGTGTGAATGTGTCGCTAGGGTTTGACAATTGTCACTGTTTTCAGAGGCAACATACACATATAGTAGCAGTCTAAATTTCGGCGAAGGAAAAAAGCACTGGGGTTGGGTTCTTTGTACACTCATATGTTAACAATACTTTGCTCGTCTGATTGAGTAAACCCACACAATCAAACAAACAAGCAAACAAAAACAGACGGGACTAGACATTCGGTCTTCTCTACTCCAACTTTTGCAGTGGTTGTTGAAACCCTACCCGTACTTCTGTACCAGCTTTAATTGCTCAATGACAGCATTTGAAATATGAGAGGTAGTTACTGCATTCAGTCACGTTGTTCCCTTCAAATTATTTGAAGGAAGGCTTCTGACCGACATTTTTCGACAACTGGGTAAAAACTGAATTTTCTGTCATGAATGAAAATGTTGGCATTTAGAATAAACATGCAGGATGACTGGCTTTTTTTCACATCGACAAGAGTCTGTGTATTTGCCATCTTCTCCATTTCATTTCGGTCTGTAATGACACAAAAACAAAAAGACAGCCGAAGAAAATCAACTTTTCCTTTTGGGAAGCATTATCGATGCAAGCAAAAGTGTATACTCAAGACGAAAAGTTTGATAATTTTGCCAGATGTTTGACTTGTCACGCACACCAATTGTACACACATACTTCTCTCTCTCTCTCTCTCTCTCTCTCTCTCTCTCTCTCTCTCTCTCTCACGCTTTATCAAAACATCCTTTGTCGTTTCGACTTTCGATGCCAAATTAGTTTCCTTAAATTTCTACTTCTATTCTTTTTCTGTTTGCAAATAATGAGAAATGAGTTACTGTCGGTACAAATAATGGCTGCACGAAATCCCATTAAATCATGCTAGACGGTAAAGACTCGTGGGAGCCGAAATATTTGTCAAACATTCGCAGTAAATTTCGTTAAATCTGCTGCATCAAAATACCAATTATATATGGGTAAAGACGCCATCCCGAAATTGACAAGATTATGTTGGAATAGTATTTACTGTACGTTCATAGCGTGGCGTCAGTAAATTGACCAAGAGGCCGACCTTTGACATTTCAACCTGGAGCTTAGATAGGCAGACACCCACCTGCATATGATAAGAGTCTTGTTGACACTGATTTTGTTTCTTTAATAATTGAGCAGAGTATTTTCGTCAGCAGACAGAGGACACTGTGAGACACTTTTTTTATATTTAGATCTAAGCGAGCAACAACGTCACTTCCCGGCATTCTCTGTAATGGCAACGCGTTCTGTTTTTAAATTTCTCTCGATGTCATCAAGTTCGCTATGTACCTTAAAAATGCTGTTGAATATATCTTACAAGAATGGAGTGTCTTATTATTTCATAAAAATATCAAGTTAAAAGATGTTGAATGAGGAAATAATTTCATGAATTATACACAGTGCCTTGGTATTGACTTTGATCGCTATGGAGACATAGGAATTTTTGCCCCTAAATCGTTTACTTGACTCAGATTCAATAGCTTTTCTTATCAAGAAGAATCAACGCCAACCAATTGCAGATCCACTAAGATCAACGCTTTTAAAGTGAAATTCAAGAATAAACAAACAAATGTACACAACGTTAACGTGGAGTAATTTACACTCCGGGAGATTCAAAATCCCGAGGTGTGTCGTGGCTTTTCGATATGGAAACATGCAAAAGAATCTGGGCGACCTCAAGACACACACTCCAACTCTCGATGCTGCCGTTTTAACTATTCTGTTTGTAGTATTGTTATTACCTATATTAAATTTAATTTCGATTTTGAAGAAGACTATAGCAAGACTCTCCGTTATCCACGCTGTAAATCAACCAGAAAAACTTAGATTTCAACGATGAGGGAAAATAGGGTAATTTTTATTGCCTTCAAAAATGTGGTCGCAAATAATAAACAGACCAGGTTTAATTGAACTCAATGAATTAAAAAAGGCAGTTGTTTTGGTTTTCAGGTATAGTGGAAAGATATTTGTAAGCGGTGTAGACAAAGAGTCGACAGGCTTACCCGTACTCTAGTCTTTGACCTCTCACGTTTTCTGAGATAATTTCAAACTGTAAGACTCAGCATGTCGCAAATCATCAGGTTGTTTTTGCTTGGCGGGGAAAACATCAAAACGGATTAAAACAATGGTTAACATGTATGCGATTGATACAAGCGTTGATGTTCTAAATTTGAAAGAAAAAAAGTTCTTTTGAGGTAGCTATTGTCACATGGTCAAGCTGAAACAAAAGAATCGCAGTTTGAGAATATATTAATAAGGTGAAGTGGATGAAACGATATGTCTAAAATCACACACACAAATGTCAATAGGGCCCAGTATTCCCCTGTTATGTATCTCAAATGTTTAACCACCAAGCAAACATTTTCAAAACCCTAACCCGTTTACCCTAGTATAAATCATAGAGACGCTGTTCTATATTTGGCGCGGACCACTATGCAGATGTTAGTGTGTCCTAGAATTATCGTGACATTGCGACTGCATTCACAGATTTTGTATGAATGAATCGTTTGCAAATGTGACCCTAGATTTCACCATCAAGTCAATACTCGAATGTGTACCGAGTGTAAATGTATCGATAAGTTTGACAATTTCATGATTTCCTTTGGCAACTCGCATCAAGTAGCATTCTTAATTTCGGCGAACGGACAATGCACTTCGGGAAGGGAGTTTCTTGATACACTCAAATGTTTACAATACGTAGCTGGTCCGATTGAGTAAACCTACACGAACAAACAAACACTCAAGCGAGGCATTGGGTGTGCCCTACTCCAACGTGTGCAACGGTCATTTAAATGACACCTGTGCTGCTTTGTCAGTCTTAATCCCACAAAACCAACATTGGAAATATGACAACTGATCACTGCATTCGGTCACGTTCTTCCACTTCAAATTACTTAAAGGGAGTTTTTTTATTGACTCGGAAAGACATTAATCGACAACTCTCGTGAATGAAAAGGCTGAATCCCAATTTCAACAGATTATCAAAGGGAAATATCTGGGACAAAGTTTGACGAGCAAATTGCGAGATGACAGTATTTTTTTATTTAACAAAGGTAGAGAAAAATCGTTCCGACAGTCAAACGTAGGGATATTGGTACAGTGGAATGATAAGAAAGTATTTTTCTCTGAAATAAAATGCGGCTATGAACCGCTTTCTAGGCAATAGACGAAGGGTTATGTGTTAATTTCCTAATCACAGAGTACTTGCTTGAAAACCTTTGATTCAACATTTCACCCTTCGACCAACGAAACTGACAAGAAAAGAATATCTTTTTAACATGACACTAAATTGTAGATTCGTCGCTGCAGAAACAAACATTTCGATTTATCTCATTTTGTCGATGTTATTTTCACCTGTCGGATTCCTAAACGAGATGAAATTAAAACGTGTCATTTCTGTGAATTTAGGTAATTGTTCATTGCATTGGATAAGCATTGCACAAAACGACACAGCGTAATAGTGCAATATTCTGTAGTTCAGTGCGATTAGTTTTAATATGAAGAGTGTCACCGATAGTGTAATATAGTCAAGTATAATCGTATGTTAAAGCAAAAATCGTATTTTCAGCTTACTTGAATTAAAAACCTCGCAAAAAATAATGTGATGCCATGCAACGAACAAACAAACAACGAGTTCAGGCGCAAACAGGTCACTCTGCCAAAAGTTTATTGCCATGGTGACTAATCGTAGGTGTATGCATGGTACTTTGTGAAGAGCGGAAACGAAATCTGAGGTTTTTAAAACTTCGTATTTACGTAATCCTGCCATTAATCACCAGCCCCTTACTTCGAGTAAAGGCAGGGATGTACCAGACGCTGGACTGTATAATGAAATTTGTTGAATATAGACAAGCAGGCGCCAACAGCTTAAGCAAATGCACCTCGGAAAAAAGAATGCAAAAGTACCGAAAAATGTTTTAAGATGCCCGACCCTAGCAAGACAGCGCTGCAAAAGCAATTTATTTAGGTAATATTTGCATTGTAATTGAAACATAAACAGCAAAAACATACATGTGAGGGTATTATTTTCTCTAAAGTTAGACTGCTGAAGCTTTACACCCTCCAGGAGTTTTTAGATGAGCCCCCAAAAATTGTAGATTTGAAAAAAAATTGGAAAACTTTAGAGTCTGAATATCTGTCCCCATAGAGGATTCCACCTCAATCAAGATGAGCGGTAATTTTAGATGTAGTGTGTAATCGGGCCATTATTTTATACATTGATCGAATTCACTTCACTCAACATGAATATTCACTATGGTCAATTATTTTTTTAATTTAATAGAAACAGTTAAGTCATTTTATGAACTGTTCATGTTTTATTGCAACAGGAAATGTCACGTAAAGGGAAGCTCTGTGCTTGGTACATCGAAGCACGAAGCGTTGATGTAGGCAGGGCTAGGGGTTAAAGGTCATAAAGTCTTATCATAATACCATGGCAATTCATCCAAACATGTCAAAACAAATCAAACGAATGCAACAGACAATGACGTCACCTATATTTTTAAAAAGTGGATCACTGTATCGGAAAGATAAAGGAAATCTATGGATTAAGGAAATTGGGGAAACACGATTTTCTTCAAAGTCATGAGAGGTAGAAGTTTATTTTTGCACGAGTGTTGTTAGTAAACTATTCACTTTTATGTATTTAAATTCTGGTAGCCAGACTTTATGCGGCCGCCCATGTGTATTAGGTCAAGCGTCTTTTTCTGCTGAGGGCCAGCTATTAGTTTAAAGGCATGGTGTTTATAGAAGTTATCTGAACTGTGAAAAGTTTACAGCACCTGTTGCCTCATATCGCCTCTCATCTTCCGCTAGAAAGAATGTATGCGTGCATGTCACCCTGCTACGTGACAGCCTTAAAATCAAATGACGCATTTAGTGATTTCTTAACTTTGTTAGCTTTTTCTACGTCAGGAAGCTATATAATAGCCTTAATGTCTAGACTTGGTCATTTACTAGTCATAAGTTCATTTGGGTCCTATTTTGCTATAACAGCTCTGACCAAAGTTCTAGCATCAATAGTACGCCACCTAGTGATCGTCTTCAGAGCCTTTCCGTGAAAAGGTGGATTCATGGGATCGTCCTTGCCCAATCGTCGCGTTACCCTTTAAATGGTTTCCTTGAACGGCCGTCCATGTTTTGAAAGTACATCAACACCAACCAAAACCGTAACGCTTTAATACAGCTACAATATTATGCAATCAAAAGTTGTAAGCTTTTTGCAGTGAACGAAAAATGCGAATGAAACATCATGGAGTGGAACTTGTCGACGTGAAAATCATTGACATATGCACTCATGAGATATGAAAACGCCATCGCCATCGCCGTCTTCATTTGTCCACTATGCAATGATTATTCTCGTAAACTTTGCCTATATTCGTCTTCTTGAGTTTGACGTACCATTAACATTTTAGTAAATGACAGAAAATAGTTACTTTTTTTGACACAAACATATTGTTGTTCATCCGTTTTGAGTTGTAAATATTTTACCTGGGAGTTTGTGTGTGTGTCTGTCTGTCTCTCTGTCTGTCATATAAAACTGACGTCTTCAAGACAAGGTTTAGTATGATAGAGTGACTGGCATATTTTTGCCTTTTTATTCATATTGGGTAGAATAAATCATACGCAGCAGGAGCAGCGCCCTCTACGTCATCATCGATACAGGTGATTTACTGTATCACCAAAGTTAATTCTTTAAATTACTGTGAAATAAATAACACAATTGAGGACAAACAGGAAATCGACAACATGACACATTTAGCAAATGGCCAATCACTGGCTTAGCTATCACTTGCGTCACGCAAAATTGACCATTCACAGAGCTGGCTAATGTATAAATATAGATGAGTTGAAGCTACCTCAACACAGCACATGTCATCACACCAATCAGAATGGCACGGTAAGCACGTTTTAATCGATTGTGTCTTGGAATTTCCAATCAAATGCGCGCATAGAACTGGTCGTGTTTGTCCCAAAGCATGATATCAATGGGTGACAAGGTGACCCGACAGACCGAGTAATGCTTGCTATTGCAGTTGTCTGTTTAAATTTTGTTACAGTGCCTAGTCAATTTTGTTAGTCTAGTCATGTTTTTTTTTGTTATCCTATGATGAAATCAATTTCCGTTGTACAATTACACATTCTAGATCCGGCATAGCAGCGTTGGGATTGCTACTTCTGTCTTCCCTTGGTCAAGCGACAGGTAATTAAGTTTCTTACATTCTAGTTCGGTGAAAACGGAAATTTCTGCAACTATATCTTTCAGTTACCATGAAAACAGCATCTTGCAAAGTTGAATGTCTATCTTAGCAAGATGATCAAACGAAATGATCGAAGCTGCATGTGTTATACCATTTTTTTTAAATGTGTGATTATGAATATATTACTCAAATTTTAATATAGCTGAGTAGTGATAATTTCCCAATGGAAATCTGTGCAACACTTGATTTGATTTCTATATGAATCAAAGTTTTCTTGTCTCTGAACAAAAGGTTGATTATATTAATGAGATTTTATATGGCGATACATTACATTATCTGTATTTCGAGTTTCCTTTCAGATATATCCATCAAAAGCTATGCAATCACTGACCCATCAGGAGAGAACGCCATCGTGTACAGCAAAGTCCAGGACATGACAATCACATTCGATGTAACTGTCGAGTCAGCAGGCAGTGGTGGTGGTGGTGCAAGTGATGCTGGTGCTGATAATGATGGTAGTGGTAGAGACGTTACCGGAATAAAGGTTTTCTTTGAAAACACTGGTGGTACCCTGGTCGGTAGCGAAACGTCAGTGGCAGGGTTCGAAACCCATACGGTAGCGGACGGACAGGAAGAAACCATCAGTGGAAATGTTGTCACTTTGAAATTCGGCAGCAAGACAGAGTGCACAGATGCTGAATCATTGTGTGTGGAAATTGAAGGAGACGTGGTGGCAGACAGTAGTAAATCCTGTTTAACAATCGGGACATCATCGGACCCTGCTGGCGCGAAAAATTGCGCAGGTAGTGTTTAAGATGAAGACAATATTCCCGTATACTAGTATTCCTAGAGAGGGCCGCCGTTTTTTATATGTGTGCTAAAATCTCAACGAATTATGCTTGTTTATTACAGTTAACGGAACGAAAAACACTTCTCACTTGTTTTACGTGAAACTTTATTTCGATTCAGAGTTAAAAAAAAATGAGAATAAGGAGAAAGAGAGATTTTACCATCGAATATTATAATTAATTCTCCATGTTAAAATTAAATGAGGAATAATTTTCTGACTTTTTCTCAATCTTAGAAAGATTATACTTTCTTATTATTGAATCTGATCGGATGATTTAGGGATCTTGTCAACCGTCAGAAAAGCGTAAACCATTCGCAACACTGTCAGTCCAAATCCATACTATATTATCAACTTATTATATTTCTATTCTATGACATAAGCAATTTAGGATATCTAAATATTAATTTTTTTTCTTATCTTCTTGTCTAGTTGTCACAATCGCTGCGGATTCATTTAAGGTAACGGGACCACAAGGTATTCTCTACACGCGTACAGACGAGACGGAAATCGTGTTTACGTTGACAGCATCGCTATCAGATGTTGCTATCTCTGGACAAGTAGACGCTGTGAAGGTTTACTTCTCTCAGTCTGACGACGACACGAAGAAGAGCGCGCCCGTGTCCGGTACTTGGCAAGGCGAAGAGCCAATCCCCGTCGACACTGCAACAACTCCATTAGGGGACATAACTGCCTCTCTCACAATGGACGCAGATTGCGTCCACTATGACCAACTCTGCGTGGAAATCTCAGATGGAATTATCGTATGGGATGACGATTGCATCGATCTCGGCACAGATGAAGGTCAGGCTGGCGAAAGTGACTGCTCTGGTAAGTGTGAGAACAGATATTGACCAGTTATCGCCTTGCTTTGCTCGTTGTACTCTCGGTTATCTGATGAATTTTTCCACGTTTTGTCAATACATTGGTAGGCAGTTTGTCTGTTAATTGATAGTTTCAGCGACAGGTTACTTACAGATTAGGCAATGTATATTTTTTGCGCCGATTAGGTGAACTTTTAAGGGCGATGGGAAACTTCAATTATCAATTGGTTAAACAAGACTCGCTGCTCATATTTCAAACATATGTGTTTCAGACATACCGATAGAGACCTAGGGAGGTCACTGCTTCTTCTCGTCACTGAAATGCTTGACCTCATATGACCTTGCCTACATGGATGACTTTTAAGATAATGATTGAATGAATTGTCATTACATGTTATTTTTTTCAAAAGCACAGATAAATAAGTAAGTGGTACAAAGTTGAAAACATTTCACTAAGTATAGAATTCATGTTGAAAGTCTCGGAGCTCGCATGATCTGACAGCTGCAGTTCAAAATCTTTCTTTACTATTATTACATTAGTTGTGTTGTACGAGGCGGTTTCTATACTGAGCAACGCCCTAGGCGATCATATACACCACACACGGGGATACCAAAATCATTAATCACACGACAAACGACGCCCACGCAGAAGTGAATTGCGTGACCATCTACTTCACAAACAACAAAAACAGTGATAGCAGAGTGGTTCAATCACAATCTTCGCAGAGCTCTTTATAAAGGAACAGAACTCCCTTCGAATTGATAACACTCTGTAAGGGGCTTGCGTATCTTGAGTATACAAACATTGAAATCCTCACCAATGCTTTTAAAATGTGAAATTTGTAATCTAGGAACATCAAATTTTAAACTTTTCAACATGATAAGCTACTATCGTGTTAGTAATCGTACAAAGTTTTCCGGAGATAAGAGGATGCATATTAATGGTTACACAAAATGTAATTGAAATCTGCTATCGATCCCTAAAGGTTCAGAATTGCCAGCATTTTGATTGGTTTGTCTGTAGCATGCCAATATCCTTCGCACTCAAGAGTTCATTGTAACTTCATATCACCCTATTGCCCTATAAACAGTGATATATTTTAAGTTTTCTATACGAATAGTTTTCATCACATTTTTTGCGCTTTTTTCTTTGTTGTAGTGTTGACAATCGATGACGGTTCCCTTAAAATCACCGAGCCTCCCCTTTCGGACATCACCTACACTACAGCGAAAGAAACGTCGATTACCTTGGAGATGACAATATCGCCCGCCACCGGCCTAACTGGGCAAGTAGAAACGGTGAATGTATACTTTTCTGACAAGGATGAAACTCAAACCGATCCTGTCGCTGGTACATTTGACGGCACACCACTCCAGGTTACCACCGCAAATACAAAACTGGACGGCGTGGTGGCGTCTGTCATCCTTGACGAGAACTGTGCCAAGTACACCCACCTGTGTGTGCAGATTTTGGACGGGACTGTCATTGAAGATGAGGACTGCCTGGAGACTGGTACAGAAGAAGGCCAAGCCGGTGACGTGGACTGTTCTGGTAAATACCATCAAGTCTATGATAAAATTTCGTTTTGGTTTTAAGGATTAACCATCCTAGCTTGGGGGTTCATCAAAATCAGTAAACACATCGGCAGAGTGAAAATTGTTCATTTTATCAGAAGCAATGCTATTCCAACACATGCATGACTACTGACAAAAGAATTTATTTTCCGATGTGAGGCAAGCTATGCCTGCTCACAGTAGGTGAAAGTATGTTCACTTGTTACCTGAAACATTAAATATAGTACGCACATCAAGGCACTTCGACTGGTCATCGAAAGCTATGAACTGATGATTATTACTAGTGTCAAACACAATGCAAGGCTTTGATTGTGAACAAAATATTTCAAATCTTCAATTTGCAGGGAGTTCCGGCTTACTCAATGCTGTCGGAAGATTTAGCATCCTCACCGGCGTATTGGTTGTCATGACCATTCGATGGATGTAGACTTATGGTAGGTTCTCTGCTGTCTATGGTTATAGATGATAGCATTGCTGATTTTTATTAACATAAATTATCATACGTCCAGATGATCCAAATGGAAAGAGTCAGAGGATTGAATTGTATTTATTTGTTAATGTTTTCTTCTGTTTATTCATTCATTTATTCATTCATTCATTCATTCATTCATTCATTTATATATAATTTATTTATTTATTTATTTATTTATTTATTTACTTATTTATTTATTCATTCATGCTCTCATTCATTCATTCATTCATTCATTCACTCATTCATTCATTCATTCGTTCGTTCGTTCGTTCTTTCATTAATTTATTCATTCATTCATTCAATTATTCCAGTAGCTTGCATTCTATTAACACTTGGTTTTTATATTTCGTGAACTATGCAACTTGAAATAATGATCTTAAAAAGTATGAGAAGTCATATTTTGAGGTGTTTGTCAGCGTAAATTTACCAGAGTTCCGCTGTAGTGCCTACCCGCTATGCCGAATACAATAAACTTTGAAGTGTGGGAAGTGAAGAAGAGCGAAATATGTGCTGATCATTTCCCAACACGGCTTGTTCTGATCATCCCCTTGATGTGCTAGCTGTGTGTATACCGACATTCCATTGGTGCTGTCTCTTTTGTTAGTTGGTCTTCTGTAGGGACTTCGGTGTCCACATTTGACAGAGCCTGATTTTTCTTACTTGTTCAAACTCAGTTTTTCGTTTACAAGGTTAGAATAATACTCATGATATATCCACTGTGGCGATACCATTTTGAGCAACTTCTCCTTGTGATGTCTTCACAGAACTGACGGAATATCTACAGCTGCCTGCTGATTGGCTATCTTGAAACCGTGAAGTAGGTCATCATCCGGGTGTTGATGTCACACTTGCAAAACATTAATCAATAAGTCTAGCAACGTAATGAAGACGACGATTTACCTTCATCATAAGCGACTAGAATATCCCAAGACTCTTTGCTCGTACCAAAAGAAGTAACTTTGTTCAAGTGGCGGGTGTTGAATACATTTGCGTCAAAACGAGGCTATGACCTCACTGTTGACCTCAGTACTTTATAACAAAAGAACGTAAGCCAGTCATACATAAGATTATTAAAAGAATTAGAAAGATTATGGCCCGAGAGTTCTTCAGAGCTCGACAGCGTGTGAAAACAAAATAAAGGAAGGCAGTACAGGAAATATTTAATTGACTTTTATACAAAAATGTTTTAACAAATCAAATTCAAGAAACAAAAGTTATTGTCTTCGACGCCTTCAACTTTACTGGTCGATGTTTCCTGGCGATGGGTCTTTGTTAAGATTCTCCTTACAGTTAAGGTCACAGCCTCGGTTTCGATAAAAGTTAAATGCGTACTCCCAACAGTGGTTAAACCTGATATTTGTACAAAGTATGTAACTTTCAAGATGAGGAGAATTTCTCAACTGTCGCGCCATTTTTATGTTGACTGGAAAGTGCTGGAAAAAAGATCTTATACAGCATTCCCTGTGCTTAGCAACAGGTATCTGTTAAGAATACTGTATTCCTGGATACAGGACAGAAATGTTCCTACCAACAGTGAAGACTGGTTTTGCCATCGTTTGGACAGATTTGAACTCTGTTACTGTGTATTTAATCCCCTCATCTGATTGATTTGAAAGAGCAAAAATTGGATCATGGCAAAAGTCAGGGAAATTGCCCAGGGCAAGTAGCTTGCACTGTTGAAACATCCATGACATGACGCTCAGTACTTATAAAAGAACTTAAAATTTTGCATCACATGATTCTTCTTGATTCTCAACCATTGGATAGTAATTTTGTCTTTTATACACAATTACTAGCCGATAAAAACACCGCTAAGTTATTTTCTTCGTAACTATACTCGTTTTCTTTTACCATATGTGACGTTCAACTGATAAAATTTGGTATAAGGAAACTTACATTTGATATTTTCTTGGAACTATTAGCATCATCACCTGTTTCACGTAAGATGTGTTACGGAATTTTTGTTTCTGGAGCAGGCAGAGCTATAGAATTAACTTTGTTTTTGTTTGCATCAATAAGCGTGTTTTTGTTGTATGGTGCTTTCAAAGGTTATGTAACCTTGACAACCGACGCAGTGCGGATGACGGTACTATGGATGACATAGAAGAGGCCTGACATCACACACAAGCTTCATTTTATGAACGACTCCGTGCCTGACGCCCTCGACGGTCAGAATTGTAATGATGGTGTGTACTCCCACATACCATGCTGTAATTTGGAATCGCAAGTGTACTTCACTGACAGGTTTACTCATGTTGACCAGACTGGCATAGGTTTTCGACGAGATACCGTTTTAGCCACACTACGCATGGCATAAAGGATGCATCGACTTTCCCATCATGTTTATGTAGCACATAGATATTATATATTTTAGAAATACAATGTATGAAATGTTATTATGTGTCTGTTTTGCTTTGTTTTAATTGAGTGAGGCACGAGCAACAGTGTTCCTTCTACAAGGTCACCCCTGTCCAAGAACAAGGTGATGAAAAAGCTTTTCGTCATGCTTTAAAAAATGTATAGAATAATATCGAAGCTGTTGTCATTGCTAAGTCATATTTTCCAAAATGATGCTTGCGATGTTTCTTATATCTTCAAGATTGGTTTCCAAGATTCAGAATCTCCATTGTATTCCAATGAAATCGTCTTCTACCTTCCCAACACTAGCACATTTTGCGGACCTTCGACTCAAAGGAATTTATCATACGTCAGCATTTATTGAAACCATTCAACACGAAACTTTTCCAAAATTTGCATAATTAGTTACATTTAATAATCAAACTAAATCCCTTCTCAAAATCAATGGCAAAGTGTATGTATGTATGTATGTATGTATGTATGTATGTATGTATGTATGTATGTATGTATGTATGTATGTATGTATGTGTGTGTGTGTGTGTGTGTGCGTGCGTGCGTGCGTGCGTGCGTGCGTGCGTGTGTATGTATGTATGTATGTATGTATGTATGTATGTATGTATGTATGTATGTGTGTGTATGTGTGTGTGTGTGTGTGTATGTATGTATGTATGTATGTATGTATGTATGTATGTATGTATGTATGTATGTATGTATGTATGTGTAAGTGTGGATGGATGGAAGCATGGATGAATGGATGGATGAATGGATGGATGGATCGATTGATCGATCGATGGATGAATAAATGGATGGAGAGATGGATAGCTGGAAGGAAGGATGAATGGATGGAGAGATGGATAGCTGGAAGAAAAGATAGATGGATGGCTGGATGGATGGATGGAAGGATGGATGGATGGATGGATGGATGGATGGATGGATGGATGGGAGGGTGGGTGGGTGGGTGGATGGATGGATGTAGGGTTGGAGGACCTGGGGGAGGGAGGGAGGGAGGGAGAAAGGGAGAGAGGGAGAGAGATAGGAAGTAAGATGAGGAGAGAGAGATGGGTAAGTAGGTAAGTTGGGAGGAAGGGAGGGAGGAAGGAAGGGAGGGAGGGAGGTATTGTCTCGTACACTTAAGGTATCTTGTAATGAAACCAAAGTTCTGTTTTCGTTGCGAAGCAAATGTGATTATTTTTCGTGAATGGTTACCATGTCCAGAACTCTTTCCATTCGCTATTATGATCCAAGCAAAGTGAACGGGCTCACTGGTTCTCGTATAGCGCAACATATAACGTCTTTTTCTCAGGATCCAATTGACAATTTAACCTAAATTTTATCTCATATCATATCAACTGGCATGGGTAGTTTGAAGTGTTCAAAACGTTTTGCCATTTTGCATTTGATTTGACCATAAGCCTACACATCCTTTTCCCGTTCATTAAATTTTGCCTACATCATCATCAGTGCAAGTACTTTTGAGTCTGCGAAAGGCCTTTCAATTGGTCACGTGACGTGTCGCTACCATGTTGCCATTCACGAAAAACCTTGCTATGATAATCATGAAATAAAATTCAAAAATGTTATTCTCTACTTCAACTGTATGTCATGAGTACTTTGAAGTGTTTGGTTTCGCAGCAACACACCATTGGAGATGAAACAGTTCCCTTATCACTATTAGTATGAGTACCTGCAAGTTTTCCAAATGCATTTCCGCGGGGCTCGTAGTTTTGTAGCCATATGAGTCACCCAGCTTTCAAGACAGACTGTATTTTGTATGTAGGTGTCTGCAAAGAATTAATTCCTTGTGTGCTTCCGAATTAGCACAGGCAATTTTATCTTTAAAAAGGTAAACACCTATATGTTCAATGCACCTAATTAATGATGTGCATACCTAATAAAAAGTCAACAAAAAAGATAATTTTTATAGTCGTGACTATATGTTATCTTCAGCTTTTGTTAATATGGCATTGTAACTACAATAGAAAACATTTCTTTGATTCATTTTGTTTGTAAGCTGGAGATGTATTAAGTTAAACCATTTAAGAACCTTTCATTATTTGTGAATTTCCCAAATGGCATATCGTTCACGCAATGGGTCATGTAAAGGTCAGAAGCACATTTTGGCATTTTCCTGTTTTATGCATATGTGAAGGACAATGCGGACAAATGAATTTCTTCCTAATTCTTGGCTTTTTTAATTAACCACATAAAAATTTTGTCAAACTTCCATCCTTCCTCCACAACTTATCAAGCAACACTCATCCTGTGAACTTGTTAAAGAAGATTGTCACCGCCGAAGCTGTAAAAGTTCACATAACGATAAGTAACAGAATCACCAAGCTCGACTTCCAGCACAATATACATAACATATGAAGATTCGAAACATTTCTTTTGAACACTTAAATTTATTGTTATTAATATCGTATATTTTAACATCACATTAACAGAACATAAAGTTAAATAATGATATTAATTTTGTGTTAATATTCGGACGATTATTACACAGACTTTTGCAAACTATCCATCTCCAACTGGCACTATAGGAGCTAGGCATAGGGAATATGGCATCAAAAGTAGATCTGCCAATAATATAAGCTAATTAATTTACCAGGTCCAAGAAACAAATATAATATGGCAATAACAACAGGGTCATATTGAACCAGTGCTTTATGGTGGTACCAGGTCCTGACAAGCTACTTCCTTCATATTTTGATACCACATCTCCGAATCTACCAAAGAACATCATTAAATATTTACTTTCAGAGAATCACTGTCTCACTAGTTTTTATGCTAATAAGCTGTGACTTGCTTGCAAATCTTCATATAAGATACATGCTCTGATGGTTACACACACGCTATTATTGATAGAAACACGTAGAATCGATTGTCAAGTTGGTATATGTCGAGGACTTCAGTATTCTAGAACCCTCCATTGTACTTTTAAAATTAAGAATACAAAGATGACTATCAAGTATTATATAATTAAGGAAATAAGTTTTCATTCCCTAAAAAATAGTATATAGACATATATAATATATAGACGAAAGAGTATATATATCATACTTTTAAGTTCGACAGGGGAACATATCTAAGCATACTACAGTACACTACACTACAGTACAGTACACTACACTACACTGGACTACACTACACTACACAACACTACACTACACTAAAATTAACTACACTACACTAAACTAAACTAAACTAAACTAAACTAAAC
>LD378049.1:18890-34619 GCA_001465055.1 Ptychodera flava | reverse complement strand
ACACCAATATTGATCCTATTGAAGGTCATGTACTTGAATCTTATTTCAGTGATCAAAGCCAATATTTGCAGCCTTCAATTCACACACATAAATGTGACATTTGAATGGAAAAAAAATGATTTTCAATACAAATAACACTCATTTCCAATAAGCAGAAATGCATGTTCATTTATCATTAGTAGACTATCGGTCATAAATTTAGTCATCCCCTTTCTCACCACTGTTAAGTGATGTTTTGCGCCAAAGACTGAGAATAATAAATGTTTACACAAATTGTCAGGTGTGATACAGTTCTCCACTTCTCAGTACACTTTGTTCTCAGTTTTGAAAATGGTCAGTAAGCCTGTAGATTTCTTATTCACATTAAATACCTACTCTATAATTTGTGTATGACAGTATTGACATTTCTTTGTCACTACTTACAGTCTGTACAGAGAGACTACTACTCTCTATGCTATTTATCAATGAAAATCCTCTTTTTAAATTACATTCTATGTCAGATTATTCCCACAAACTTGAGCACAATGAAGCTCGCTGTCTACCGGTACGATGATGATTTCAAGTGAATAATGCATCCAAACAAATTCAAAATTTTTTGTATATCCAGTTTTTCTATAGAAATCTAAGCCTTACATTCTAAATTAGTGTGCACATTTAATGATCGCCTGTCTGATGAACATATGCTGTTCCATAATTAAATAATTACCAAACTAACAGCTAGACGCACTTAAGTACGCTTAACTTAAAATAATTTGTAAGCACACACCGCTAAACAGGATATGGTGTTCAAGGAATTTAATAAGCAACAGTGGACAAATACAAAGCACAATGTCAAGCAAAACTACGAAAGTAAAATCTAGGCAAAAACCACTTCAAAACTAAGCACAAAATAACTCAAAGATTGGGTGAGGGGTCTCCGCCAGTCTGCTTCCTGGGCAAAGGTTTGGGTTGCAAAGTTGTGATTGCAGACCTTTGGAAAGCCGAAAGTGAAAGTGGTTCCACTGGGCCGGTGGAGACCACCTTCTTGAATGGGGGTACATGCAATGGACGGCCCACAGTGGGAAGCAGACTAGTGGAACCAAGGAGGAGATGGGGTTGGTGGCGGGATAGCTTGGCAGACAGCCTGATGGCCTAGAATGAATGAACTTGGACCAGAAGCTTGCAGCAAGGATTAGGTCAACTGCCGTGCGCAAGAAAGATTGGTAGCAAGATAGCGGATGCTAAGGTGTCTACGTCAGCAGTGAGTAGTTAGATAGCCAGTAATAAGATGTCTACGTCAGCAATGCAAAGTGACTTCGGGACATGTTGTTCTGCAGGCGGCCTAGCTCTGTGGACTTACAAACTGGATTTGTGTTAACACACAATTTCTTATTTAATGTGCAATGGTCAAACACTATCCATGAAATATCTACACATCTCCCTAATACACTGATGACCCACGGTGTCCACTCAAGTCTCACTTTGATTTCACCTGCCTTCATGAAAATTTTTCATGAGACTATCAATGTTCTAAAATTATAACAACTCCATCTTTGGCCTTGAACAAATGTGATAGAAAGTAAGTCAAAAATTGTGAGAAATCAGGAGTGCTTGTACATAACACTGTAATAACTTTCTGCATTTTACAGGCAATGATATCTATCCTACCGGTAGATTGCCGAGATATGATTAATTTTATCTGGAGAGGGGGTGGTGAGAATGAGAAATTCAATTTTTTCTACATTCAGAAATCTTGCAAATTAAACAATTTTTCTCCAAAATTTTTGTCCTTTTTTCACCAGCCTTTATGGGAACATATTTTCTGAAAAGTATTATGGCTGCAAAATTTTTTTTTTTTTGAATTTTATTCTGGTAGACTTCCCCACTCCCTTTCTCCTATTCTATTTTAAATAAACCCCTTCAAAGATCTAAAGACAAGACCTGCTGAAGACTCATATCAGAAGTAAAATACTTATAAGCAATAAAGCACACCCAGTGACGGTATACCACTCGATTTTGACCAGTTCACTTCATATATATGCACTCGCGATTGCTATTATATCATGACAGTATATTGAAATTCTGGTGTATAACGTCATAAAAGGAATTTTGCTCAAGCTGAGAACTTGTGCGTATGCCAGCCGGAGTGTAACTATGTGCGGGTCGTGCGGGCTGCGGGTCACTGCGGGTTGCTGCGGGCCAGTGCAGGCCACTCCTTTCTGGCCAGTTTTTAGGTTGCGGGTCGCTGAGGGCCAGTGCGGGTTGCTGCCGGCCAGTGCGGGCCACTCCTTTCTGGCCAATTTTTAGGTTGCGGGTCGCTGCGGGCCACTCCTTTCTGAGCAGTTTATTACAAGTTGTGGGTCACTGTCGGCCATTATTTTTTTACGGGTTTTCAGGTTGCTTTGGGGTACTGGAGGTTGCAAAGTGCTGGTTGCTGCCACTGCATTAAATGTTTGTATAATTTCTGACGTATTTTCAAATGCCTTATCTAATATCTCCATAAAAATAGGGAAACCAGTTGCACCTGTCTTTCCTGAAAAGTGATATTATTCTTATCTTTGAAGAACAGGTGTAGGCCACCTCAGTTTGTGATTATTTTGCATTGAAAAACTGAGTATTTTCAGCATCTCTGAAATTTGAGTTCTGATGTTATTCAAACAGAAATGTTGCATGTCATCTGTACACTTTTATCAAATAATAATAACTGACAATTTACAGTTTAAAATATTACAAATGAGTTGAAGAGAAAACAGGCATGGCACAGGAAACATTCAAGAATGCAAATCAAGAGAAATTGTGGGTAATATACTGTACTGCGAGTAATAAAACAAACGGCTTACTCCTGTCATGCATGAGGTCGTTGATGGCGCACTCAGACCTGCATCCTCGATCAATAGGTGAAACCCGGAAGTGTAATTATCGGCAAAGATGTTGTATTTTTCGTGGTACCCACGTAAGGAAATATGTCCTGAAAGGAACTAGGTGTTTTTTATGGTTCATTTTATTTCAAGACACAATTGTACTCGAAGATAAACCTCATTTCTATTGTTTTCGGGCGACCAGCAAATCGACCCGCAAATCGACCCGCACTTTGACCCGTCGACCCGCAAAATAACGATACTGTGCCAGCCGTGGTATATCGCCAATATACCGTTGTTCTTTTTGTGTCTTGACCAATCAGATCGCTGTATATGCACCATCAATATACTGGTATGATATAATATATATTATAGCCCAAACATGGGACTATGTGCCCAAGGGTAGGTGACCATTTGCCTGACATAAGGAGGATAAATGGTCTCCTGCCCCAAGGGTAAATAATCCCTTGTTTGGGCTATGTTTTTATTACATGCCTCTCTTACAGTTTTCACTCAAAGTATTTAGGTTTATTGGCAAATGATAATAAAATGCTTTATTTCCATCTTAGATGAAAATCTGTTAAAAATGGAACGACTTTCATCACCAAACAGCGCATTGATGTATTTGAACTGCTATTATGCAGTTTATCAATTTTTTTAAATGTAAAATTGTCTAAAAACCATATTTCAAGTGATGACTATACGGCCCGCTACGTCATCGACGAGTTACCATTGAATCCTACGGAGTGTGCGACGTTAGATATACGAGGCATGTAATAAATATAGTTGAATTTAAAAAATGTCCTACAATCTGAGACATACTTTTGATCTGTTCCACTGTCTGCTTCAGAAGATCTCTGTTGCCCTTGCCAACCAATGCCTCGGTGACATAATTGAAATCAACACATGACAGATATTACAAACAGTGACAATGGGAGCCATGTGCCACCAGCGCTATCTTGATCAATGGCTTCTCTCTGTCTCTTGTTCATTTGCATATTTAATGAACTTTATTAATTATAATAAAATTAGTGATTTAAGTCAGAGAGTACTGTGATAAAGTTGATGAAACCTGCTACATATAATGATCTGACAGATATATGATTGTTCTGTGAAGCGCACCACTATGCAATAAACCTGTTGTAAACTTCATGAGCACATTGAGTTCACATCTGATTCAATCTTAGCATTCTCTGTTACCAATCCAATAGCAGGTCACTAGGATTGACATATTGGAATCACACACTTACCAAAACCATGGACAGAAGCAAAGAAAAATAGTGACAATGTCACTGTCGCTCCCATATAGTTAGCAAATCAAGCTACCAAATGTATGAAATATAGCGTCAATGACACATTTGCCCAAAACTGATTACATTTGTCAAGCCAGAGTCAGTGTACATGGACAGTACACTGTGTTCAGTTGACCTTAATAGCTCATGATATTCATAGTCAGATGCATTTGAACAAACTTGGTCTCTAGAAGAACTGGTGGATGGATGGACATATAGACAGACTGACATACACAGACTGGAAGAGTGATGACATATTGGCCACCGAGCGTGCCTTGGCCAATGGAGAGTGATAAAGATAGAACAAAAAGCTGAATGTAATGATAAAATAGTTATGTATACAAGCACTCAGGGTGAATATGTTACATCAATTTGATAAATTTCTTGTTCTCTTTCTGCTTATGTGATAATTTTTAGACAATCAACCCACAAGGCAGTTTATGTGTTGAAAAATATGTTATATTTTACAGGCACACAGCAAACTTTTCTTTATTGTTCATGAACAATAGGTGACATTGACTGAAATACATAACATGGAAACAATTTTGCCCATACACCAGATACATGGAGAGATTTCAACATGCATACAATCATTAACTCAGAAACCCTACAGGGAAAAGTAAACATTGCTTTCTTCCAGTACAACTGGTGCATCCACATTTGGAACAACTTACAAAACCAATTACACAAGGATGATGACGTTGAGATCAACTTAGAATTTTAAATGTGGTGGACTCGACTATTCCTTTCAAATCCTCACCTTACTTAACAACTTCAACTGAGATACACTGCACTGTTCATTGTGTGCACAAAGACATTAGGTGTGGACTATTTGATATCTTGGGGGAGGGGGTCCTAAAAGATTGATGAGGTAGCACTATTTTTTTTTTTTTACCTGATCCATTGTACATTATTTTTTCCCTCTCTCTTACCTTTTCTTTTTGTCTACCCTTCTCTGGCTAATCTTTTCTTCCTTGACATTTGCTGGAATTTTTTTTAAAAATCTTCCAGACCCCCCCCCCCCCAATATCAAATGGTCCACCCCTTGGTACTGACCATGTTTACATAAAGAGATACAATGGCCAGATGGCAGTGTAAAATATGTGAACTATTTACAACTTTAAAAAAATTATGGAATATATTTGTTGGTGATGAAACCTGCTAAAATCACCTTCAGCTGTGCTTTCTAATGATTTTTACTGCATTTCAACATCAAATACAGTTTACCATATCAAATGCTTACTAAATCACCACATTATGCACTCTTAGTTCCTGACGGTATGAAATTGCAAAAAATAGGGAAATATTTTTACAATATTTATTAATTTTGTTCACATCAACACAATCTGAATAAGTTACGGTACTAGTCCACTCAAAGTAACCTTCATGCCAAATTTCAAACTAGCATAGGAAGTGGTTGTTGTGAAGATATTTTTTTTGATATTTTTTTTCCAAGAACAATGAAGTAAAAAAAACAAAAAACTATTACAATTGTTCATCTCATTCTGACATGGCAATATACGATGTGTATGAAAACATTTGTAGGGATTTACAAACCAAATTTCAAATCAATACAGAGGACTATTTCTGTAATTTTTTTCCATCAAAAATTAGGAAAAAACTTCACAAAAATACAAAATTGAGGATATTTCTGTTATGTAGAGAATAACTTTTCATGACACATGTGTTGATGAAGGAGGAAATCTTTGATAGGCCACTTCAGGTCGACCTGACCAAAATTGCAAAACTAGCTGTACACCAAATATCAAAGCTGTCAGATGAGTAGTTTTTGAAGAAAAAATTCTGACCCAAATATTGGAAAAATTGCCCCAAAATTACAAATATGAAAATTTCACTACAATTTGTACAAACTTGACTGAGTTCATCGCAAGGAACATGAATACCAACTTTAAAAGCAATCAGACAAGCCATTTCAGAGAAGAACACTTTCTGACTATTAAAACTGAAAAAATTACCCCAAAAATACAAACATGCAAATGTATACCCCAGTTTGTACACTAATAATTTAGAATACCTATTGAAAGGAAACTGCATACCAAATTTCACCAAATCTGACCAACGGTTACAGAGTTTTAGCAATTTGCAGGATTTTTCCGGTTTTTTCCCCCCTCATTTGCATATTTTTGACACTGACATGTTCATTTGGACAAATTCACATCTCTACCCCTGGTTGCACCCGTACACCAAACACTAAAATGGTACCTGTGCTGCGGTTTAGGAGTTTTTGAGTAGATGCACACACATACATACATATCGATAGGCATATAGGAATAGCTTCAAATGGCACATATATGTATGCATGGCCATATGGGACATCTCCTGTCGAAGCCCCCTTCAGAGATACTTTTATAAGTTGTAGTTCAATTTGAAAGAACTGTTTTATCATTGAAACCAGAGAAATTGAATGATGACAAAAGGCACTGTTGGTTAGTTATACTGTAACTCATGAAAATATAGTTTTTCCTTTAAAACCTGACACAGAAAGAAACGGTTTACTTTTCAGATGCATCAACTGAGAATGAAATTCCCTTCTCATTTTTCCGTTGTAATGTATGTTACTGAATCAGTGTACTCGAACTATCAATTCATGTTGCTTTCTAATCAAGATTTCTCTAAAGAAAACAGTCATGGACGAGGTTTTTGTCATAATTTGTGTAAAAATTGCAGATTTCATAATATTGAGTACAATATGCAAACCAGACTTCCAATTTGCAAACATCTGGATATTTCTGATATATATCTCTGATATATTTTAAGTTATGTGCCCAAAAGGGTGGGTCAAAAACTGTAACTGAATCGTGCAAACCCTGGCTGGTATATGTCCATTTTAATCACTCATGGGTTGGTAGCCAAAAGAACACAGAACCCCTATGGAGCATTTCGACCCCATTGAATTACAAAAACCAAATAAAGGGTGACACAGGGTACCCAAACATATTGCCCACTGAAGAAACTGACCAATGCCAAAAAGCCGTTGGCAAATTAATATATATCTTAATATAAATCTTGTCAAAATGACCTCTGACTTTTGTCACAAGTAAGTACACGCATTCAGTGTAATCGATTGTGTGATAAAGTAGTACGTCATCCAGAACTCCCTATGTTAGATTATAGTGCAGTAATTTGCACCAGTTCAGAAGTCAGCCGTGTATTGATCACATGACAACATGAACTATATCTGAAATACTGAGGGGGCCCTATTTGCTGTCACCATGGTTCTGTACCTGTCTCAAGTTGGTTTACTGACATACCTATGCACAATGGCTGCTGCTTCTGAATGCAAAGTTTTAGAAGAAATCGGTGAAGATTTCCTGTGTTGTACCATCTGTCTGGAGCAGTTCAAGTCTCCTAAAATTCTACCATGTCTGCATACATTCTGTGAGCAGTGTTTAGTCACACTGGTTGAGAAGACGGGATCTCTAAACTGTCCAGAATGTCGACAGCAATATCAGCTTCCTGTTGGAGGAGTGCCAGCGATAAAAGGCAACTTCTTTATGAGCAATCTGATTGAGATATTCAAACAACGACTGGAGTCTATGCGAGGAACAGAGACCAAATGTGAAGCTTGTCAAGAAAATACGGCCACTCACAGATGTGTGGAGTGCAAACATTATCTTTGTAACATTTGTGTTAAGGCGCACAGAAAACTACCAATCACACAGACACATCGACTTATGACCATTGGAGAACATGAAACAGCCATGACAACCAGTCCTGTGACACTCCAAACAGTGGAACATTGCAGTGTTCATCCTAACATTGAAATTGCATTCTACTGTGAAACCTGTCAGGTACCTGTCTGTACAAACTGCACCATAGTCAAACACCGCATACCAGAACATGTACACAGAGACTTGAAAGATGCAGCAGATGAGTATCTTACAGAATTGAAAGCCATGGTTGACAAACTGAAAGTGAAAGAACAGGAAGCTGAACAGAACAAAACCCTGGCCACGCAGATACACAGTGATCTTACAGAGCAATGCAACAGAGAAGAAAGGAAGGTGAGAATGAAAGCAGAAGAAATCATCAAGAAAATAAAGAGAGAAGAGCAGAGACTGATAGATGAACTGAAAAACAATTACAAAATGAAAATTAAAAGAGCAGCCATTGATATTGATGAAATGGAATTAAAACATGGGAACATTAAAAGTGCAGGTAATTACATAGAGACACTGATGCATTATGGGAATGCTGCTCAACTTCTCTCCACAAAGGGTGATGCTGGAACTCGTATCAAGCAACTAATTACCATGGAAACTATAACAAATGTTGAACATGAGGACCTAATATTCACACCTCATGATGAATTCTGTGAGCATGGAACTCTGGGAATACTGAAATCTGATGTGTGTATGTCAAAGTGTACAGTTGAAAACATTCCAAAACAACTCTGGAAAGGTGACTCTGCAGATCTACTGATCACAACCAGAGATTCCACAGGAAACCAAGTCATCCCAAAACAACAAGTGAAAGCCAAAGTAAGAAAACCTGATGCATCATGGGAAGACATCTATGCAGCTGATAACAGAGATGGTACGCACAGAGTTACAGTGGCTGGACAATTGGATGGAAAATATCAAGTTATCATGACAATAGGAGATCAACCAATACCAGGCTGTCCTGTCATCATACCTGTCATCAAAGGATTGGTGAAGACCATTGGCAGTGAAGGAAGTGCTGAGGGACAGTACAACAATGCCTACGGTGTGGCGATAAACAAAGACAGAGACATTGTCACTGCAGACAGAAATAATAATAGGTTGCATATAACCAGTAGTGAGGGAACGTTTAACAAAAGTTTGGAATTCAAAGAGTTTAAAAAGCCTTTCACACCACGTGATATTGCTATATCAAGTGATAATACATACCATAGTTTAGATGACAACAATAATCAAGTAGTTGTCAGTGATGAGAATGGACATGTCATCAGATACTTTGGACAAAATGAGTTGAAAGATCCATGGGGTATTGGGATTAGTCCTGTAGATGGCAATGTCTATGTGACAGATTATGGTGGGCATTGTGTCAGGATTTATACACAACATGGGGAATACCTTAGGTCATTTGGGTCAGAAGGTAAAGGTGAAGAGCAATTCAACAGACTCTGGGGTGTAGATATTTCAAGTACTGGAATGGTATTTGTTGCAGACTACGATAACAAGCGTATCCAGGTATTCAATGCAGATGACCAGTATTTGTATTCCTTTGATTGTCAGAGTGGGGATGGTAAGATGAGATACCCAAGGGGAATAGCAATTGAAAATGATAAATATGTCTATGTTACTACTGGATACCCTAGTAGTGTACTGAAGTTTGACAGTAGTGGTAAGTTTGTTTGTCGTATCGATACTGACAGTGATGGGCTGAGCCGCCCAACTGATGTAGCACTGACAGATGATGTACCTTGCAGGGTGGTTGTAGCTGATAAGGATAATCACTGCATTAAAGTGTTTGTACAGTGATAACATCACAATAATCTGTACCAGACTTTGTTGATTGATATTGGTCACAACAGAGATGGATTAGTTGAACAGTAAATCAACTGAATGAAGGTGATAAATGGATGAGTTAGTTCAATATGTCGTCCTCATTTGCCACTGATGCAATCAAATTAAACTGTAGATATTGCAGCAAGTTGACAAAATATTGCACTTCCTTTTAGCATTATATGATTGAGGTTTTTTGCCTTCGACAGAACATGTAAAAATGATGATTAAACTAGGTTTTTTCCCACATTCAATGAACTCCTTTACAAAAGATTTTGAGAATTAGTTTTAATTTGTTCTCAGTTTAGTTTACTATTGCATCATGGGTAAAATCATGATCAACGTTGACAGTCGTCTTTTGCATTTATTCCATTTATTAAAGTACAATAACTTTATAACTTGTAGGGGCACTGCACCCAACATACCGTTAGTGTAATTTGCTCAAAAATCACTTTTTTGTAAATATTCATTTAACTTTAATTTGTTAACCCAAGATTAAAACATTAGTTGGGTTCAGCTTTTAGCTTGTCAAGCAGTCGTAAGGTGTGTGATAAAGAAGTGTTAATTTATGCAAATTTAGGCAAATACCCCAATTTTTAGGCTTCTTTATCCTCTCAATGACAAAATTTCCAAAGAATTTAACCCCACTCTGGCTCGGTCAAATTTTCTGAAATTTTCACACTATATAACAAAACGACTATTTTGTTTGGCAATGAAGTTCTTTTGCTAATCATGATTTTAATCAACTCATGCCATTTTAGAATGAGGATAGATAATGCAAAATAAAATAGTAGTTTTTTCCTACATATACTCTTATTTCAAGTGAAATATTACATTTCAGAAAATAGCATCAAGTTTTTGACTTAAATTAATTTTTATCATTAATACCAAAATTGAAGTTTTTTACCCCAAATATACACCCACTTCATCCTTTGAGTAAACTACTGTAACCATACTAAACTTTAGAGTCTCTGCTTTTTGAAAATATATAGTATGAGGGAGTTTTCTTGTCAGCTTTAATGAGAAATATTGCTTTGAAAAAAACTATATTGGCAACATGCAGCTCCACCTTAAACTTTTCAATTTTTTGACAAAAATACTCTCTTTGTACTTTGATCAGCTGTTTATAGTACATGTACAACATTGTCAAGAGACATAATCAGAGTCTGTAGAATGCTTTCTTTGTTCATTTTGAAACTGTCTATGTACCAATTACTTTTTAAGTCAATGACTGTTTTCAAGAAATAAACCAGATGTGAATTGAAAATGTTCCTGTTTTTCAGTGCCAGTATTTATAGTGTGTGCAGTTGTCTATAAATTGACACTTTGGTTTCTCTGACAATGAAGTCAGGTCTATTAGTTTTCCAGCCAGAGTCAAAAAAGGCTGTACATAGTGTTCAGGTGTAAGTGGTTGAGTACAAAATTTGACACATGTTAGGATCATACATGTATATGGGTCTTTGCCAGGGTGCATGTAGAAGTTGAAAGTGGTGCAGGTTTTTTCTGTGATTACACATGTAAGCAGTGCCATATTTGAAAGTGATAAAACATGAAAACTGGAAAAAAACATTTTAATTGCTAGCGAATTTTATGAATTTTTATGAAATTTTCATGGAAAGCTGCAAAATAATATGACCAATATTATCAATAAATGACATTGAAAATGAATTGTTCAAAATAATTTTACATTTATATCTGTATTAAATTACATGCTTAACTATATCAGGTAGGACTGCGTTTTGGTCACCAAGCTATAATTGGTTGGATAGGAACTTTGCATCGACATCTCATATTTATAGGGTCATATATGGATGTCTTTGCTGGGGTGAACATCGATGTTGAAAGCGTCACCGATTTTTTTTGGCCCAGCAGTTTTGTCTGTGTGGTTTTTCTACTAGGTGACTGGGTGGCATATGTTGTGAGTCAGAACCCAAATGAAAACACCGTGTTTTCTACTTGGGTTAATAGCTCTGCTCATGGACAGCATTGTCCCTGACGCTGTCTTTCACACAGTTTAGCAATGTATTCATTGCTTTGATAAAGTTTATGAGAGTTGAGATTTGGCTTAGCGATTTTTATCTGTGGCTCCTTTGCCAGGAAACTGGGTGCCGTACATAGTGAGTTTGAACCCGATTGAAAACACCATATTTTCCATGATTTCATTTATAAACAATGCCGTCTGCAAACCTGACAAGATAGGCAAATTGAAAACAATGAAAATGTCAGAGATTTGGGCCAATTTCTATGAAAATTGGCACAAAAGTGCAAATTAATATGACCCACACAAATAATGTTGAGAATGTTTTGTGATTAAAAATAATTTTTAAACTTTTTATTTAATTCTTATTTTTGTTTAAATTTCATAGTTCACTCTACCCTCATGGGAAAGATTTTGGGAACCTAAGTAGAAGTACGGTAGTAAGTTATATGGGCATATTGTTCACTCCCAGATAGTATGAGGAAGGTCACCCCCTGGATATGTAACACCCTGACATTGTTTGGTGAGGGTTATTGGTAAGTGTAATGTGGAGTAAATTCCAGGGGGGACGCTCCTAGAATACATTGGCTACACAAAATTTCCTTGTACAGTATGAGGAAAGTCACCCCCTGGATAATTGCCACCTAGACATAGTAAGGCTGAGGTTAGGGTTACAGTAAGTGTAACGATCAAAAGTCAAGGCAGTGAGCCTGGACGTGTGTCATACAATATATAACGTAATAGCCATCCCTAATCACCTTTACAGATGAGGAAGGTCACCCCCTGGATATTGCCCCTCCAAGACATAGTTGGGCTAGGGTTAAGGAGCTCTCCAAAATCCCTGTGTATGGTGTGAGGACAGTCACCCCCAGGATATTTAAGCGACACATGGGGCAAGTATCCAGGGGGGTAACATTCCCAGAATAACATTGGTTACTGGTATACAAAATCACACAATATGGTGTGAGGAAGGTCACCCCTGGACAATTTCCACCCAGATACATACTTTGGACTGACCTGTCTAAATTTGCCCCTTGTTTTGATGCACTGTGAAGTATGCCAGCTAATGCTATCTGTAGAACAAAAACACAAAAAACAGTTTGCAGTTTGTTTCAAAAGAACATGTATAGGTTGTTAAGGAAACCCTGAGGTGCAAATGTTTTATATTACACAGGAAGAAAACATTGGTGAATTAATTATATCTTTTTGTTGTACTGCTGCAGACACAGTTAAACCTGTGACAGTGGTCACTCACAGGACCAAGAAAAAGTTACCTTGTATTTTCCTTCCAAATATGGATGGGTTACATATACCGTCCTAGAAAAGCCACAACTTAGTACTCAATTGCCATTCTGACTTGGTTTTGGTCAAAAGTTTATAGGTTTAGTCTCAGCAAAATGCTGAATTTTGCATGCTGTGCTCCCAAAAACTACCAGAATATAGGATTATGTTGGGGTAGCCTACAGCCCGTTGTTTAAAAACAGAAAACGTTTTTGGAAGGTTTGAGAACCATATTAAAGTCTGTGTTTCAATGTTATTCAAATTACATGTAAATCATATTATACCTTGATATCTATTAGGAAGCCCTCTAGTGGCCAGAATGGGTTATGCACAATGAGGTGAAAGTTCAAGTGTTACATCAAGAGTAGTTCATGGTTGAGGCTCTGTTCCTTTCTCTCGGTTTTCCTGTAAATTTGCCACAAATTGCATGATGGATATGTTGAACTCTTCAACTTTGCAGGCTAGGTACTCACACGTCATCCTGAAATAAAGTGAAAAACGTTATTGTCCATAGGTCCTTATTAACAGCCAGCAGCTGTCACTTTTCATTTTTACACTAATTTTGTTGTTTTCATGTCAACTTGTTTCTTGTGGTACTACCAAAGCATGTTAAATATATGAGAAGTGAAAACATTTTTGCATGTCAGCATCCTGACACCCCCAAACATCTAGTGCTTCATTCTTATAATCCTAAATATCACAAGTTATGTTTTTATGTCATATACAGCATTTCTGCTAAGAAATAAGCAAATATCTTTTTTAAATCACATGTTGCCAAAAATCATCAGTTTCAGCTGAAAACCTAAAACTCTTACCAGAGTTACATTTTAATTAAGAAACCATTTGTCTATAGAGAGCTTTTTTAAAATGAATATTTTCAGGTAAACATTCGAGTCTGGTGAGACTTGTTGGTCAAGGATGCACCTTGAACTCATTTTGACTATTCAACTGCACTATTGACACTATGGTTTGTCACTTTGTTATTCAAAACATTCTTTGTACATTTTTTTTTTGCTTTATTTATTTACAGATAATGCTTCATATTGATGGTAGACATACAAACTATAAAGTGATAATTTGTGAATTCAGTTTCCTTTCAAAGAAGAACTTTAGGTGACAGCAAACATCCTTATGGTAATGTCTTAAATTCAGTCAGAATTCCAATGATGTTGACAAAACACAAAACCAACCACTGAAAGAATTCTGAAAATGGAAAACATTCAACTATGCTGGGAACAAGGAATCAACATTTAAAGGCAGTACATGCCTTGAAATTCAAAGTTATAAACTTTTGCTCAAACATTTTCATCTTTCAACCATGAAGTGGTAGATCAAAAGAGTATTGTTACAGTAAAGGCTTGAGAGTCTGAATATCTGTCCTCAAGGTGCACTCCGCTTTACCCCGTTCAATTTCTTTTTATGTAGGTCAAAGTTTTCCACAGAAAACAATATATTATGTCCAGTCACTGACTGAAAACAACAATTACTTACATGATCCACTTAGGATGGTAGTTCATGACAGTGTTATGGATGTAAAACCTCTTCAAGTAGGTACAAGCAGTTGCCTGCAGAGATGATGAAATATACAATGAGACAGAGATATGGCGGTCAGACAGATACAATTATGAAAACAAATTGTCATCTTACACAATAAAGATTCAAAGGGAGGTGTTGGAATCAAACAAAACAGATCCCAATATGTTTTGGCATAATTTCTAAATGTAAAATATATTTCTGCAAGCTTATAATGTCTTTGGATAGTGCATAATTTTAAAAAATACATACCTATCAAATCCGAACAGCATTGAAATCACAAGTAAAAAGTTACATTCATTGGTTTAAGCAGTGCACACTTGGTGGAAAATTTATTTCTCCTGCAAAAGGTGATGAATTCTGTTATTGTTTTTCCTGTTAAACAATTGGGCGTCTGAAAGATAAGCTGGTAAAACTCTTGGACAATTACCCCCTGCACACATACCCAAACCGAATTAACTGGTGGGGAGTAAAACTCCAGGGGTGACCATCCTCATACCATGTCAGAGATTTGAAAAATACAATGCAATTCTAGGGCATTTACCCCCTGGACACTTGCCCAAAACTCTATTCTCAACTGGCATGGAATAAATCTCCAGGGGGTGACTGTCCTCATACCATGCAGAAGACCAGACAAGCTGATGGAATTCTAGGACAGATACCCCTGGACAATTACACTTACCCCAGACCAAACATGTAAGTTTGAAATATCTGGGCAGTAATGTCCTGGGGGCTGTTGTCCTGATACTAAAAATATGAATGATAAAAAGTTATTTTGACATTCTGTCTGTAATGATATAATTCTACATTGTTTGTTCTAGGAAAGACACCAACTCACAGGGAATAGTTAATTTCCATACTTTGATGAAAAGAAGATCGACTTAGGGGCGACGTCAAAAGTTCAATGTAGGATAAAAAACTTAATTCCCTTAGTTTCTCCCCAAACCCCCCCACCCCCCCTAGAAACTTAATTGACTTATATTGAACCTGTTGCCAGGCTCTTTCTATGTAAAGCAAAGCTAAGGATCAGTCAAGCATCGTTAAGGCCCCACTAGCTGTAACTCTTGAAATTTGTTGACCTCAAATTATCTACCTATTCTCTCCTCTCTGAATTCTACCCTCTGAAGAGATATTAACTTTTACTGCATTAGGAAACCATTCCTTTCAGAAACATTTCACATGTAAATAAATATTTTAACGGTCATTTTGATTTCCTGGCATTTTCAAAAATTGGTAATATTAAAAAGGAATCAGAACATACAATGTCATAGTTGAAAACATTCACCCCTATGCATTAC
>LD378049.1:5394-18621 GCA_001465055.1 Ptychodera flava | reverse complement strand
CGAAAGTGTGCATTTCTGCACTATTTTTTCAAAATATTCATTCCCCTGGCAATTTTTACCTTAAATCGATTTGTAGGATAGAAACTTTTTTAGGTCGAAACCCCCCACCCCCAAACTAAAAGAATTAAGTTTTTTTATCCTTCATTGAACTTTTGACGTTGCCCCTTATATGAAATGTTTCACCAATTGTGTTGGCAGTAAAACAAGGCTGCTTCTGATTGGTCAAGAGTTAAGCCATCCTTTTGTTTGAAGTACAACATAAACCAATCATGTTGGACTTTTTTTATGATCAGAAATATAAATACAAATTTACACACTTGAAATGATTTGTAAACTACTTTGCACAGTTTTTTATGTAGTACTGAAAGGTTCAGTCAGTATTTAGCAAAAATACAGCATCATATTATTGTAGATATTGTTTTTGAAGATTTTTATTGGTGATTCATATACATGTATATATAAAGCAAGCTGGACAAGCATCTCTCATATCAGCATTTACCCTCTTACAGAAAAAAAACCTCAAAAAATGCAGAGATTAAGATGCAAGTTTGAAATAAATATAACTTTATTTCCATGATATACATACAGTGTTGCTCATTTATTTTATTATTTTTGTCAGGCGACCACAATCTCATCTGAACTTTGTGATCAAACAATAAAAGCCAATACCACAGCACCCCTGATGAAGTTGAAACCAAAAATAACATCTCCACAGCATTTGAAGGAAGCTTTATGTATCTCTGCTGTTTGGAAAGATTTTGAGAATGCCTGAAGAACATAAGGACCAGTCTCCATTTTGAAATAAATGCAACTTTCTTAGGGGGTCTTTCCATTGTTTTCATAAAATAGAACCCCCTAGAATTACCTTGCCTTGTAAAGTTGTTTGGTATGGGCCAAGTGAACTGCAGTCTTGCTTGATTTAGAACATATTTGACTCATAAGATGATGAAAAGTGATATTGTAGTAATAATAAGATATGTACAACCTTTTCCTGTTACTAGCCAAGCTTAACACCAGTACAAATTTATCAGGTGACTGGCAAGAGATAGCATCTAAATTTCAAGGTAACAGAAAAAATAATGACCTAAACTCTATAGCTCTTTGGAAAACTTTGTCTCTCATAGTGATTGGGGCAAAATTCCTCCAAATTTCAATTTACTGAAAAATAAATTTTTAAATACGAACACTTCTAGCTGAAATTCCCTTTACCTCAAAAAAATTTGTAGCAAACATTTGGACACGCACACATAAAAAACAGTGGAAATTAACACTTGCCTTGGGGGGTCTTGTTGATGAATTAGACAAAACATACCCCCTAAGATTATATTGAATAGAACTCTACTTATAACCCTGGCCCAAGCATTCTTTCATCTTGCCAGAACACTTGAAATCTCCCTATAAAATCTGATACAATAAAATATTCCATCACTGATACACAACTGGTATACACTAATTGCTTACCTGACAATTTCTTGTTCAAAGTAATGCCTTGTTTTCATTGACAGACAAAATGCTGCATATTTATTGACACCTGTAACCTGCATAGTAATTTATGTAACGTTTGTTTTGCATAATTATTGCTCCATGATGGTAGAGAAAGGCAAACAACAATCAGGGCATAAAATATCCACACCAAAGGTCAGATTTATTTTGATTTTTAAGTCTTTTATGGATCATGAGAGACTAAAATATCAGTTACAATATCCATTTATCTGAATTGTCAGCAATATGTTTGGCATGGTGAAGCCTGCTCTCAAAACTTGAAACAAGTTTACCCTTCAACCCTTTAAACACCATGGTTTGGTCCAAACCCAGTGTTGTTAATGGTAATTATGGACCTGTTTACTGGGAAATGGGGATGAACAGGTTGAGCTATCCCAAACACCTTGACTACTATGAATATTGTCTACACAGGGAAAATTTTCACATAACACATAGTTGTATGGTGTCAAGCAAAAGAAATTCCAGAAAAATTGTAAATTGACTCAAAAGTTTTAAAAGCGTTTCATTTAGGGTGCACTGCTGCAGATAGACAGATTTCACATTTTGAAACATTAGAAATGCTGTTTACAGTTTTGCTATTTATATTTACTGAGCACATTTGGAAGACCAAAATAGTTGCATTGTAGCAATGAATTCAAGCTTGAAAGGGACAAACACCCTCATATATTTAAATACAATAGTCCATTGCCATCAGAAAGTATAATGTCTTCATTTTTCAATAGTGGCAGTATGGTTATCAGTCTCTGGGTAAAATAGATACCTCTCTCTCTCTCTCTTTGGCCACTTGGTGGCGATATACACGATAGCTGCGACAGGAACAGAATCTAGACACTCATCAGGAACTGTTCGTCAGCTGCCCTCGATTGCTGAAAAAATAAAGGATCATAAGTGGTTGCTGATATACAGAAACGTAGGTAAGTAATTTTTGAATCATTTCTGTCATCCAAAACAAGAACCCAGCTAATATGTGTGGAACATCCTGGTGAAATTGACCTTTAGATTTTACAGAGTATTAACCTGCTGTAAAGCCAAGTAGTTGATACATACAGATTTGGCTCAGTACCAAGTTTTACTGACTTGGCAGATGGGGAAGTGATTCTCTCTGGCAGGATGACAAAAGGAAATAGTAGGTCTGTGTTGCTTTCTATTTGTCTGTCTGTCCTGTTCTCCATTCACCCATTCACACAGTGCAAACCAATTTCAGCAACCCCTTTCTTCAATGAACGGACCCATATAATCAGGTAACACAATAAGGACTATTCCAATATTGCATCAATGTAGGGGTGAACAGCATTGTTACCTCAGAAATTCTTTGTCTTTTGATAAACGTCTCATCTTCCTCAGCTTGTAGTTTCTCTTCCAATTTCCGTCTGTATCTGTGGGTAAAAAAAGAAAAAATTAACCATTTGAAACCACGGTTTGGCCGAAATCAATTATTATTAACTGTGATTGAGGACCTGTTTACAGGGAATTGTGGGTGATCAGGTTAATATCTGACAGCAAAATGAAATATTTTTGTGAACATTTTGAACATTTTCAGAATTATGAGAGAAGTCTATAACATCTATTGAAGTTTACATACCATGTATTCTTCTACCAGAGTTCTAATTTAATGTTATTTTTTTCATATTGTTATAATCCGTACTACCATTGTTTCTCAATGAACGTGGAGTTACATACTGCGTCAGAACTGTAAGTCACATTTAGTTGAGTCTGTTGCAGCAGAATCCCCACTGCTCTTCTGGCAATCAACCATTCGTAAAATATGCAAATCAAAACCTGAAGTCATTGAAATTTGAATCACCCAATCAGATCTATCGATTTCAAAAGAAAAGGCAATAAAATTCATTGTTTGCCAGTCAAACTGTCCAATCACAGCTACTGTTCTGTTTCATCTTACACACAAGATACTCACATTTCACTCTCTGGGTTTAGTTCTTGGTTTCTACATCTCTCAAGTTTCTCTTCCAGATACTGTATTTTCCCAGCATCCAATGGGTCAATGTGTTTCACCATGTATCGTATTCCTATGGTGATAAAATATTGCAAAAAGATACATGATTCAGTTCTTACAGGATGGGTAGAATTGAACTTCAATTGGTCCTATGAAATACTGACCTTTGACCTAAATCTGCCCTGATGAATACAATGCAACTGTGACCTTTGAACTATTGACATTTAAATTTACACTTTGACTTATGAACTCAGTATATTTTACAAAGATTGCACAAAATATTTGATTCTTTTCTTCACTGCCAAGCTCCTTCATTACTGTGTACGTGTAAAGTCAAGAGGTATGTACAAGAACATTGTAACCAGCATTGGAATGAGAAGTATAAACAATCCTTTCACCACAATGGTTTAGCCCGAAATCCCACTCTTTTCAAGGGTCAATATGGACCTGTTTACACTGGGAATACGGGTGAAAAAGTTTAATAAATGTTCTACAAATATTGAAATATACCATCTCCATCTTTGGCCCAGAACAAAAGAAAATAATAGAAATTACATCAAAAACAGTGAGAAATTCAGGAATACATGTACATGATACACTCTCTGTATTGACCAAACAACTTGCTACAACTGTATGTTGTATTTTACAGGCAATGATGTCTATCACTTTTTATGATAAACTTTCTACCAGTGGAGTGTTGACCTATGATTCTCATTAGATCTGAAAACAGAGGGGCAGTGGGTGCACGCCAGTGGCAGGAATGAGACAGACAATTTTTTTCTATGTTCTGAAAATTGGCAAATTCATTTTCTCAGATTTTTCATGGCATGCATATAATTTTACCTCTAAATTTCCGCACCTTTCATCACAAACCTTCGTGTCAACATTTTTTGTGAAAAGCTTTATGGCTGCAAAATTATTATTAGCAATTTTATTCTGATAAGCTCACCAACCCCTTATTTTCATTCCATTTTGGACCAACCTTTTTCAAAGATCTAAGGATACACCTCTTGAAGACTCATATCAGAAGTAAAACACACACTGTTGAAGTATAAAAATGTCATAAAATCTGAGACATACTTTTGATCTGTTCCACCGTCTGCTTCAGAAGATCTCTGTTGCCCTTGCCAACCAATGCCTCGGTGACATAACTGAAATCAACACATGACATACATTACCAACTGTGACAATGGAAGTTACTATACCATGCAGCTTCATGATCAATGGCTTTCTTTGCACAGTGCAACAGCATGACAGAGAAAAACTAATTTTGTAAAGACAAGAACTCATTAGGCAGAGCTGGTTTTCCAATGAAAGACGATAAGGATGCATGGTGAGTGTGGGGCAATTTTGTTTTCTCTCAGATTATGAACCCCGCACCTCCAAGTATCTTTGTATTCTGTTAGCCTAATGTATAGTTCAAACAGGTGAGTATGAATGCGCCGGAGAATACACTTTTCTAAAGTAAAAGGGTTTTCTCCAAGCTTCATACTCACCTATTAGGCTCCCACCCACCTCCCTCACTATACTGATAACCTGGTGTATAAATTTGAGGTGATGGGCCCTCAGAACATAAACTGAGTGGTGATAAACTGAGTGACGTAGGGTGGGTGAGTTTATTTTTATCGACGGGTAAAACAGCTTGTAAGAGAACATAGCCGTATGTATAGTTCTAACAGGTGATTATGAGCGCCAGGAAAGTGTCATTCTCTCTGCTAAAAGTGTAACTTTACTAATATCAATGCCCCTCTGCTTGAATAAAGCTGAAGTATATATTACTTCAGCCTTTTTTAACTTTTCGTGAACCTTTACAAAACAATGTAACCCATTACTAGGGAATTTAACGCTTTGCATGTTCCAGTAGTTACAGATTATACCGTATAACTGAAAAATTTCAACTGGTGTGCAAACCTTTTACAACTAGAAATTGTTCATTCCAGTAAATGCCTCACAGGTGGAATTTTCATGAACATAAAATTTGGAAGATCTGTTCTCAAAACTGTCATTCCCTCAAACACCAACATTAGCATCTGTACTTTCACTATAATGTCACTTACATTTCTTGTTAAATTTATTCTGAAACATGTATACACTAACAAATGGGTGCACTAGCCTTAGTAATTCTTATACTTGTATTCTCCCCCACCCCATCTTTTCAGAGTGTTCTCCAAAATATGTTTCGAAAAAATACACCATGAATGTCTCCTTTGCCAATACACATGAATTTTAAGTAAGGCCATGGATGTATTGGGATAGTAGGGAGATATTTATTGATGGTTAAAGGTACATCACTGTAAACAGAAGCAGACAACAAAACAGAATTTCTCTTAACTTGTAATCATGATTTAGGAAAGGTATAAATGGTAAAAATTTGCTACAAACAATTGCTTTCATAACCAGTTTTCTGCTTGGAAAAAGTCAAAAGTCTTCTTGAAAAATGTCAGAGGGTAACTATTCTTGAAAAATGTCAGTATATTGTATCATTCATATCACAGTATACACTTGATCATTGTACATGCCTATTAAATACAAGTCTACTGCTTGAGGGCTCCCTTCAATTTGGCCAGCCACCACACCACAATATCCCTGAAGAAAGTCAGCAATACCAATTCATAGAAGAATTATGCAACCCACTTTGAACAAATCATTTAAAAAAAAAAAGTTTACACAAGTCTTAAACTGTAAAGAACTTGTTCGTAAATCTTTTGCACTTTGTGCTCAAATGTAATTTTAAATTTAATAAACTTCCTCTTGTTTTTCTATTTCAACAATTTTTCTTTCACGGCTAAAAATTGTGCATTTGTTTATGATCCAAGCTCACAAACTAGCAAAACTTAATTACCACTCTTTTCTTGATAAGTTACAATACTTTAACTCATTAAAATTACAGTTTTTCCTTTAAAACCTGACACAGAGAGAAATGGTTTACCTTTCAGATTCATCAATTAAGAATGACAAAATACCCTGTCACTTTTCCCTTATGTGCCTGTATCAATGTATATGAAATATCAGTTCATGTTGTTTTCTCATCCAGAATTCTCTAAAGAAACAAGAAAAGGATCACATTTTTGTCATAATTTGTGTATAATTTAGGAATTTCATAATAATGAATACAACTTGCCAACCAGAATTACAATTTGAAAACATCTAGATATCTCTGATATATTAAAGTTATATATATCCGGCCAAAGCATCATGTTTTTGTCATTGTGTATACTTGGAATTTCACAACGAATGATTTGCCAACCAGACTTTCAATTTGCAAACATACCCATATCTCTGATATATAACTCTGATGACAAAAGACCTCGCAAAAATAACCAACTGAATGACACAATTCCTGGCTGGTACCATGCATTTCATTCAATTAATTATGGGCACGTAGCTTTAATACTCTTGACACCAAAACAAATCCATCTTACACCCCTATCCTTGTTGAAGAAACTCACCAGTCCTCAAAAGCCCTAGGCAACATATATGATATCTTCAATGGTATTGTTGGAGAAATGACCTCTGACCTTAGCCACATGTATGTACATGTATTCAATAGAATTGATCGCGTGATCAAGAAGTAGGTCATCAAAAACACCTTATGTTAGTGTAAAGTGCTGTAATTTACACCAGTTCATAACATGAATAACTTATAGGTCACATGACACAAATATCTATATCTGCAATGCTAAGGGGCCCTATTTACCAACAGCTATCAGCTCTGTACCTGTCTACAGCTGGTTTACTCAGACACACCTATACACAATGGCTGCTGCTACTGAACGCAAAGTTTTGGAAGAAATCGGTGAAGATTTCCTGTGTTGTACCATCTGTCTGGAGCAGTTCAAGTCTCCTAAAATTCTACCATGTCTGCATACATTCTGTGAGCAGTGTTTAGTCACACTGGTTGAGAAGACTGGATCTCTCAACTGTCCAGAATGTCGACAGCAATATCAGCTTCCTGTTGGAGGAGTGCCAGCGATAAAAGGCAACTTCTTTATGAGCAATCTGATTGAAATATTCAAGCAACAACTGGACTCTCTGCGAGGAACGGAGACCAAATGTGAAGCTTGTCAAGAAAATACAGCATCTCACAGGTGTGTGGAGTGCAGACATTACCTTTGCAACAACTGTGTTAGGGCGCATAGAAAACTACCAGTCACACAGACACATCAACTCATGACCATTGGAGAATATGAAATAGCAATGACAACCAGTCCTGTTACAATTCAAGCAGTGGAATATTGCAGTGTTCACACAAAGAATGAGGTCAAATTTTACTGTGAAACCTGTCAGGTACCTGTCTGTACAGACTGCACCATAGTCAAACACCGCATACCAGAACATGTACACAGAGATTTGAAAGATGCAGCAGATGAGTATCTTACAGAATTGAAAGCCATGGTGGACAAACTGAAAGTGAAAGAACAGGAAGCTGAAAAGAACAAAACCCTGGCCAAGCAGATACACACTGATCTTACAGAGCATTGCAGCAGAGAAGAAAGGAAGGTGAGAATGAAAGCAGAAGAAATCATCAAGAAAATAAAGAGAGAAGAGCAGAGACTGATAGATGAACTGAAAAACAATTACAAAATGAAAATTAAAAATGCAGCTGCTGATATTGATGAAATGGAATTAAAACATGGTAACATTAAGAGTGCAGGCAATTACATAGAGACACTGATGCATCATGGGAATGCTGCTCAACTTCTCTCAACAAAGGGTGATATTGGCTCTCGCATCAAGCAACTCATTACCATGGAAACTACAGCAAAACCTGAACAGCAGGACCTCATATTCACACCATATAAGTTCTGTGAGCATGGATCTCTGGGAATTCTTGAGTTGTTGAAAATTGAAATCTCCAAGTGTACAGTTGAAAACATTCCGAAACAACTCCTGAAAGGTGACTCTGCAGATCTACTGATCACAACCAGAGATTCCACAGGAAAACAAGTCATCCCAAAACAACAAGTGAAAGCCAAGGTAAGAAAACCTGATGCATCATGGGAAGACATCAATGTTGTTGATAACAGAGATGGTACACACAGAGTTACAGTGGCTGGACAATTGGATGGAAAATATCAAGTTACGATGACAATAGGAGATCAACCAATACCAGGCTGTCCTGTCATCATACCTGTCATCAAAGGATTGGTGAAGACCATTGGCAGTGAAGGAAGTGCTGAGGAACAGTACAATGAACCCTGGAGTGTGGCCATAAACAAAGACAGAGACATTGTCACTGCAGATACAGGAAATAATAGGTTGCAGATAACCACCAGAGAGGGAAAGTTTAAGAAAAGTTTGAAATTCAAACATTCTTTCACAGCACGTGATATAGCTATATCAAGTGACAATGCATACCATAGTTTAGATTACAACAATAAGCAAGTAGTTGTCAGTGATGAGAATGGACATGTCATCAGATACTTTGGACAAAATGAGTTGAAAGATCCACATGGTATTGGGATTAGTCCTGTAGATGGCAATGTCTATGTTACAGACAGGGATGGGCATTGTGTCAGGGTTTATACACAACATGGCAAATACCTTAGGTCATTCGGTTCAAAAGGTAAAGGTCAAGGGCAATTTAATTGTCCCTGGGGTGTAGTCGTAGCAACTACTGGAATGGTATTTGTAGCAGATTGCATTAACAAGCGTATCCAGGTATTCAATGCACATGACCAGTATTTGTATTCCTTTGATTGTCAGAGTGGGGATGGTAAGATGAGATACCCAAGGGGAATAGCAATTGAAAATGATAAATATGTCTATGTTACTACTGTGTTCCCTAGTAGTGTACTGAAGTTTGAGAGTAGTGGTAAGTTTGTTTGTCGTATTGATAGTGATAGTGATGGGCTGAACCGCCCCACTGGTATAGCACTGACAGATGATGTACCTTGCAGGGTGATTGTAGCTGATTTGCACAACGACTGCATCAAAGTGTTTGTACAGTGATAACATCACAATAAATTGTACCAAATTGTGTTTTGTTGATTGACATTGGTCACAGCAGAGATTGATAAGTAGAACATTAAATCAGTTGAATGAAGGTGATAAATGGATGAGTTATTTCAATATGTCATCCTCATTTGAAGACAACATAATCAAAATACACTGTGATATTGCAGTGTTTTGAAAAGAAATTGCACTTCCTTTTATAAGTATTGGATTGAGGTTTCTTGCCTTAGATGATTTCAAAAGTAATAATAATAATAGAACTAGGCTTTAGAAGTTCCTTCACAAAAGATTGTGAAAATTAGTTTTAAATTGATCTCAATTGACTTCACCATTGCATCATGGGTAAAACTATGATTAACCTTGACTGACATCTTTGCATTTGTTTCATCTATAAAAGTAAAATGACTTAAAGTTTCCAAGTGTTTGACAAAAACACTTTTCTCTTTGTTCTTTGTTTAGTTGTTGGGATAAGTACAACATTGTCAAGAGACGTGATTGTAGTCTGTAGAATTCTTTCTTTCTTCATTTTAAAACTTTCTTTGTAGTCACTTTTGAAGTCAAAGACTGTTTTTCAGGAAATAAACCAAGTGTGAATTGAAAATGTTCCTGTATTTAGTGCTGATATTTTGTTGTGTACAGTTGTCTGTAAATTGACAGTTTGGTTTCTCTGACAATGCCAGTTATCACATGCACAAGCTAAGTTTGTCGTCTCCGAACAAAAAATACGGGATTTATTCTCTGGTCGTTCTACGTCACGACAACCCGCGTCTATGTCATTAATTTTGGTGCGTCGGACCTTTTTTTTTGTCGATCTTTGGTGTGGTCGTAAATATGTAAACAAACAACATGGCGGCCGATGTTTCTCCCACGATCAAAAGTCATGTAATGAAATCGATATTTTCACAGACTACGACATTACTTATCCGAACGATGTAAACACAAGAGTGTACCGCCTGTATATTCCGAACGAATTACGTGAAACAACGCGGAAACAACGAACTCGAAGTGGTCGCGTATAGGCCTACCGTGGGTTCCGTACACATTGCAAACAGGCGCGACCTTTACAGTGTTCGTGCCGTCGAGATTCAGTCGATATTTGTTCCCGAAAAATAGCGTATCTTCGTCTGTGATAAATTTCTAGGACTATGCTATCTTTGAAATAGATTATAACTTTGCGGAAGGTAGCCTACGTGTAGACCGAAAGCTGTCATTTGCTCCACACACGAACGAACGTGAGCGCTAACGCACCCGACGGACGACTGGAAATGATTGACAACTTGTGCACGGCGTACTGATATTTATTCCTAAAGTAGTTCAAAGTTTAAACGCGGAATCGTTATGGAAAACTTATTTTATTTTGCAAAAAATAACGAATTCTTGGCTTGTGCATGTGATAAGTATATTATTCCCTAATATTTTTCTTCGTTCAGCTCGGAAAATACTCGTGACGTAATAACCGTGTCACCACTCGTCTTCCACTCGTGGTGACACGGTCATTACGTCACGAGTATTTTCCGAGCTGAACGAAGAAAAATATTAGGGAATAATATCTAAGTATATCTATTAGATTTCTCCCAGACTTAAAAAAAGGCTGTAATGTCTATGCACAAGTGGTTGGCTGGGAAACTTTACACATGTTAGGGTCATATATGGGTCTTTGCCAGGGTGCATGTAGAAGTTGAAAGTGGTGCAGGTTTTTTCTGTGATTACAGATGTAAGCAGTGCCATATTTGAAAGCGATAAAATATGAAAACTGAAGAAAATGATGTAACTGCTGGAGGATACAATGAATTTTTATGAAATTTTGTGGAAAGCTACAAAATAATGTGCCAAACATTATCAATAAATGACATTGAAAATTAATTGTTCAGAATAATTTTATTTTTACAACTGTATTAAATTACATGGTTTACTATACCAGGTAGGACTGCCTTTTGGCCACTACCTATACATAGTTGGTCAGAAAAATGTCATTGGTACCTCATGTTAGGGTTATATATGAAGGTCTTGGCTTGGGTGAATGATACTAGATGATACTAAAAGTGATGACGTGTTTTCTATGATTTCATATGTTTCCTTGTGGAAACCTGACAAGAAATGCAAATTGAAGATGCTATAACTGCTAGATATTCGGGTCAATTCTTATGACAATTGGTGGAAAGTGCAAATAAAAATACTGAACCTAAATGTTGAGAATGCATTATAATTAAAAATAATTTTAATATTTTTTAATTCATATTTTTGTTTTAAATTTCATGGCTCACTTTACTCTCCAGGGACTGCTTTTTGGCATCCACGAAGATAGGTAGCTATATCATGTATATGGGCATATCATTCATTCCTTTGTCCCCTTTACAGTATATGGAAGCTCACCCCCTGGATATTGCAACACCCTGACCTTGTTGGGGTAAGGGTAAGGTTAGTTTAATGTGGGACAAATGTCGAGGGGGGGGATTGTTCTAGAATGACATGAATGAGGTATAAAAAATCCCCTGTACAGTATGAGGAAGGTCACCTCCTGGACATTTAAGTGATACATGATGTAAATATCAAGGGGGTAACTGTCCACTAATGACATTAGTTATACAAATTATCTCCCAGTACAGTATAAGGATGATCACCCCCTGGATATTTAATCCTCTTTCTTCCCGGCTCCACCAGAGAACCATAGAAATACAATGATTAAGAGGATTAAATGTACAGGGGGTAACTGTCCTAGATACCATCAACTAATAAAAAATACCCTGTATGGCATAAGGAAGGTCGTCCTAGGACATTATAAGTGACTTTTGGGTTTAATGTCCAGGGGGTGACTGTCCTAGAATAAGTATTAGTTATACAAAGTCATCCTGTATGATATGAGAAAGGTCACCTCCAGGGCACTTTCCACCCAGACATACCTTGGCCAGGGTTTGGGTTTAGATAAGTGTCAATATTTGGACTGACCTGTCTAAATTTGCCCCTTGTTTTGATGCGCTGTGAAGTATGGCAGCCAATGCTATCTGTGGAACAAAAACACACCAAAAAGTATGTTTCAACATGTATGGGATGTTAAAGCGCAGTGGTCATCGCGCTGCGCGTGCGTGATTTTTTTGTTGATAAACATTATTTTTTGTAAACATAAGTCTTCTCAACTTCAATAGGAGTGAGATGGGAGCAGTCCCCCACTTTGTTAAGGCCTTTGTAAGACTCAACATCATGCAATAGTAAAATATTAAGATCGGAAACGAACTTCAGTGGTGTATTTCTATCTATAAACTCGTGTAGAGCTACGAACATTGGGACACTACACTCAGCACATTATGTCGCTGAGTTTACTGCACGCAGACACAGTGAACAAAAAGCTTTGATCGCGCGCAATCACGCTGGTTATACACAATGCTATGGTACAGTACAGTGAAAATACATAACTAAAATTGTTAACATTGCCTATATATGTAGACCAGCAACAAGCACAATGCCTAACACAAAAATTACACTCAAGACCATGATCGGCAAGCCAGAGCAGGACACGGGAGATGTTGTTGGGAGACGGTCATCACGTTAACGTACACGGATATAGAGAATCCGGTCCCATAACGTAGCGGCCCGCGACGACTTGGCCCACAACCAACTGTTGATCACCATGCCTTACTTCTCCTAGTATTACGTGGTTAGAAATAGTAAAATGACAGGAAACAATAGACAAAACGAGCGGGTTTTCGCGGTATTTGGGAGGAAAATTGCACGGCTACACCGTGCATCTACGTATCGAGAGATCCTGTGCCCCGGTCCTGTGCACGGTCATGGCAGTGATCCAACCGCTAGCTTGTGCA
>LD378044.1:13984-27031 GCA_001465055.1 Ptychodera flava | reverse complement strand
TACAACGAAACACCTACCCACCCCTGGGAACGGACATTTAGACAACACCCTGTGTTACAAGTGGGGACTATGTCATTATCAATGACTTGTTAAGATGGGGTTGAGTGGGATGTCGGACAGTGAACATTTTCCGTAAACGACAAAAAGTCAAAAACTGCTGAACAGACTGTGTTGATATTTGGTACAGATGTTTAGACTAATGTCAAGGTTTTGATTCGGAAAAATGGTGCCAAACGGATCAGGGGTTAGATAGATATGGGAAATTGTTGACCCCCTTTTTCAACTAATTGATTTTAGGGGCCTTCCATATGTGTATTTTTGGAAGGTACACCAATCCTGAATTTTGGACTGTTTTATGAGTTATGGAACAGAAATGTGTGTTAGATGAATGCTAGAAACATGGAGGATGCACTGAATGGAAGTATCAGAGATTTCCATACTCTTTTGGGTATCAAAAGCGATAAAAAAAACCATATTTCATACTTTAGATTCTCACATTTGAGATGACCCTAGGCATTTGTCATATTGTCTCATATCTGCTCACTTCAATCTTGAGTAAACATCCTTGAGTCAATATACAGACTTTGATATTCACATTCCAGCGATTAACCTGTTCACCCCCAGTTCCCTGTAAACAGGTCCAAGATCACCATTGATAACAATGGGTTTGGGTAAAACCATTGTGGTGAAAGGGTTAAATATCCAGGACATCACATGTTACAGTCTTTACTCTAGACAATGAAGTTACAAGTTTTAGGTTAGTTATCAAGCTAGCACCAGCATCTGTCCTGAGCATCTGTCTGTGTGTTCTCACAGGGAACAAAAAATTATTTGAGAATTTTCTCTCCTCTATATAGAACCTATATTACGGTTAAAACCTGTCATGGATGGATTGCTCTCAAATGATCTGAAACAGTTATTGCCCATAGTAACAAATCTATAGCAAGATTTATGTGAAGTTCATGAACTTACACAAGGTATTAGACAAAAAGATGACCATGACTTTGCTGCCCTACTTAATCATCTTGCACCCTTAAATTGACTAATATTTATAGACCTTTTTGTAAAAGGGTGGTAGGTAAGATTGACTTTACGTTTCCAACACCATGGTATGGACCGATTCCTGTGATGGCCTTTTACCAACCTTTTAGCAGTAATTCAGTTTATTATCTTAGCTTCAATTACTTCTTTCAACATTTATTTCATTCAGATTTCCATAGCTTGGTGTATAATTTTGTAATCTTAATTACTGTCAACTTAGCTTTACTAACTTATTCTAACCTTATAGTTCTTACACTACTGTTATACCTTATAACCCCAAAATTTTTCAAGAGATGCATGCATACATGATTTTCAATTAACAAACCATTTACGAATATGTCTTCTGCTTTTTTCTCCATATACATGTACATGTCCCTTTCTCATAAAAATCGGCTTAAAATCGCAATGTGAAAAATTGTGTTTTAGCTATATGTTGCACATTGACTTCATGGTCTGTCTAATTCACAGTGAGTGGGGTTGTTGATAAATGCTGATAATACTATGCAGTCATTATGTCAAAGCGCCATTGGCGGTATTTTTACAATTGTTGATGAGGATAAGATTTCATGATATGGCCAACAACCCATTTATGTCATCATTTTATATTTAAAAATCACTTTAAAAATGTTCAAGGTATTTTTGGTTTTATAGCAGAAATGACATTGCAGTCTGCTGTAATCAATTTCTGCTTCAATGAAGGTGATAGTTTTTAATGAAGTACCGTATTCTTCCGATTCTAAGACTCGAGGTCAGCAACATGAAATGGTTGTAATTATCAGGGAGGAATCTTATAATCGAGCCATCCTGTATTTTGAACTAACACTGCTAATTTATGCTAATTTATTCACATCAATTCAGCATTACTCTAGACTTTCACACATTTTTTGGCAGAACATACTAAAGCTTACTTATATATACAATGACTTCCCAACCTAACTGACGTGTTGTTTTTTAATCGTTAAAATTTCCTCTGTTCAAACAATCCGTCTGATCAAATGACTCGTGAGGTGAAATAAAACTTTTAAACAATTCTTGAAAGACGGAGACAATTCAAAACAGAAAGTCAATCATGTATTCACCATATTGGCATTATGCAGTGAACTCATGGCATATACAGTACATGCATTTGCTGGACGTAAAAATAACCAACCTCTCTTTCAATCTAAGGTCTATCTGTGTCGAGTAAACTAATGATATGGCAATGAAATTCATGGTAGTCAACAGTAAGAATTCATGATCCATGATGAAAAACTGTTAGCTACAAACAATAAACCTGTGCATGAAATGGCAACACACACATTGTGGATTGGCTTGTGGCATGCAGCAAAGCAATATGCCGTTCATTGGACTACTCTATTATATGGACCAGGGGCCACAGAAGGTTAACAACGGAATGATACAGAATAAAAGTACAAGGACAAAATTCGGTTTTGCCTGCCATTCCTGTAAACAAATGTCAATGTCACATCATTTTAGCATCTTTAATGATTTTTCTAGGTCTTAAAGGAAATTTTAACCATTAATTATTTACAACACTATGCTCATGCTTACACACCCTGCCTAACAAATAGTATCTCCATTGCAGCTTTTCAATAGGCTCAAACAAAGGCCAAACGACCTTGAAAGTGTCAATGGGCAGTCAGCTACATCAGCTGTTGTTTGTAAATGTGCATGTTAAAGGTATACAGTCACCTGTAATCTAAATATGCCCATATATGGTCAAAGGGGCATTCCTTGTATTCAAAATGCCAATGTGAGGGCGCTGTTTTTAAAAAGCGGCCACCCGCTTAAAATCTGTGATTGGTTAGATTTTCTGTTTCCATGCTAACTGTGGCAAAATTGGAACAGGTGACAGTATACCTTTAAGGCTCTTCTAGATCTTTAGTTGGTCAGTCAGCAGCAACTTCGTATTTGTGATAGTTGAAGTCATACTATCGTCAATTTTTGTTGGTTTTTGAACTAAACTAGGGGGGGGTCTTATACACAGATGTATAGCATTTTTGAAAATCCTCCAAAAGTGAGAGAGGGTCTTATAATCGGAGGAATACTGTAACATAAGCAGCATCACATCAAAGGGTAGAATGTATTCCATGCAAATTATCTCAATCAATATATCAAGAACAAAATGTTTTTAGTGGTTTTCATGTCTACTTTTATGAACATTTCTTCAATACACAATTATGAGACAGTGACATTATTTTTGATTCACGTAGTCTGCCATTCTCAGAGGTAATGGATATAGATGAAAGAAGGACAAATATAGAACTAAAACTCCTTCAGTGTCACCTGATTGCAGTCAGACAATAGCATGTAAATACAAGCAATGCAAATTTGTGTCTCATCAGAAATGAGTAAGCTTGAAGTAACAGACACGGAAACTGAAGATGAAGGGACTGAAAATGAAATAGATGAAAGTGGAGCAACAACTGATGAAGCAGTTGATGAGGAAGAAGAGAAGATCATGGAAGATCTTGAATATGTTGCAGAACTTGATGGTAAGAGAATGTACTAAACTTTTCATCTCTTCAATAGCTGTCATTGCATTAGTAGATATCTGGTCAAAAATGGTTTGCTTAATGAAAAATCTAAATGAGAGAAATTTGGTTCTCATATGAATTTATGTATGGCGATTTTGCTGCAAGTTGCTTGCTCGAGGTTGTCCAAGTTTTCCTCCAAAAAGACAACAGTTACTGTAGATGTAATGACAAAATTCACCTTCCAAACAAAACAAAATGCTACTTGGAATCATGTCCTCAGGATGTTTCCTCCAAGTAAACTGAGAATCTCCAAGTTGAATCACAAGGTATATTCTCATAATTTTAGTTGACACTGAAGAAGATGACCCTGGAAGTAACATCAGCATGAAAGCTCTGCTAGAAGCATTTCTACAGAAGTTACCAACCTGTGTCAACAGAGAGTTTATTGATCAGGTATTTTAAGTCACTTCAAACAAAGTACAGTGGTGTACCCTGTTGAGTTATTATTTATCTGTACATATATGTACATTTGTGTCATCATAATTCAAATACTGCTACAAGTGTACTCAGTTTGCCAGTATTCATGTACTAAACTATTCTATCAGGCTGTCTACAAAATCTCATGAAATGTTCACGGAATTTCTATGTCCTACGCCAAATATCATCCAGAGCATTCAGATTTTAAAAACTACTTCATGTAACAGTAAAAATCAATGTTATCAGAGATCATCTGTTTGAGGGCATTTTCAAACTTATTTCTTTTAAATTTGTAGCCATATAAAAGTAAGTATACTCATGATGTTTGACATTACATTCCATCCACTAAGAACACACACCAATTATTCATCAAGAATAATTACTCAGCCATTCTTAGACTGATTCTATTTAAACTCGGTACAAGTGCAAAGTACCATGCAGTACATGTGCATGTCAAGTTTATTTTCTGATACCATTAAATATGTGACTGCCAGGCAATCATTTTATTATGATTTTTTTTCACCCTTAAGCTATTCCACAGACATATGTCTGAATTGATCTCATTCAAAGTTGTTATAAGGGTAATGTACTATGACATGCATGAGCTTGTTAATATTTGTTGTGATACAATAAAATATTGCCTCCAGGAGGCCATATTTGTGCAAATTTTCCCGTGTTTGGAACCATTGCACATACATGCTTGAATTTATGTCATACAAAGATGGTGTAAAAGCTGTGTACTACAATATGACGTACATATCTCGATCAATTACTGTTGTGATGCAATAGGTATTGCAAGCAGGCGGCCACTTTGTTACCGTGTTTGGTAAGATCTTATACAAGGACAACGTACTTTGATGTATACATAATCTATAATAATATATACCGGTATGTTCTAACTTTTGATGCAAAGTATCCAACATGGTTGCTTGACAGTCATTCTGTAATAATTTGTTTATCTTAAAATCATATTGCAAAACAAGCTCAACCAGTCAGATTTCATGAGTTTTACAATCTGCTCACGGAGTACAATCATGCAATGAAATATATTATGTTACTGGTACTTGTGTCCAGGAATTATACAAACACTACAAACATATCTTGTATCTGAGTCTTCCAACCAAAGATGAGTTTCTTTTTATTCCTATACAGGTATTTTATATTATATATAATATAACCCAACACCACACTATGGATAATCCATTTCACTGATGACATACCAACCCCGATATCAATAAGTGAAACTGACATACATCACAAAAATAATCCTGATACCAACACAGATGTAAACTTTCAATTAAAGCCATAAGAGAATGAGACACTGCAGAATGTGAAATTTCTGATATAATCAACCAATACATTATTACTACTCAATAACGGCTCCCCTTGACAGTGATAATATCAGTCATTTACAAGAAGTGTTACAATCCAAACAGGAATCAACAGCTCCAAAAAACAGTGAATCCAGTGGGTACTATATCTCATTCATGATTTTCAACAACCAAGACTTGTCTCTTCATTAGCAATTTCTATCATTTCAGGCAGCAGTTGATTTCTGCATGAATCTAAACACAAAGGCTAATCGTAAGAAGTTGGTCAAGACACTATTTCTGGTTCCAAGAACAAGGTAAATAAATCCCTTATTTTCGCTGTAGATTGCCAGTCCCAGCATGAAGGTAGAGTTATTAGGTGTCACAGATTGTGTACATGTCACCATATCTAGGTCCACTCACCTCAACACTGGCCAGTACCAACTTTGAACTTTTTTGCCATCAAAATGTGCCTTTTCATGTGTATGTACATCAAATGTCAACAGACCAGCTTTGTCAGTTGTCTGCAGACTTTGTATAATGCACTGATAGATTTTTCCAGTCACTATTTTTGATTTTTTAAATTATGAATGATACCTTGAACTGAAAATGTTCAGTATATAAAATGTATATTATGAAATGCTATCAACTCACAGCAGAGCTTCCTTGTTATTCGTGTCCCAATAATTTAAACATTCTTCGATTATGAACTCTGGCATGTATGCTTCATTTCTGATCAGAAGAAATTTACAGGAATAGATGTTTGGGTAGTGATCAGTGCAAAGTTCATAAAGGGACATACTTTCCTTGCATGCTGAAAAATGCATTACATTGTACTCAAAATAGCTGTTTAAGCCAATAAGAGTGTCAGTAAAATATTCTTACGATAATACTGCTAACCAGCTTGACATGTACTGTTGAATGCCTTTTCTCATGATTAACATATAACAATGGTTACTTTAAATCCAACCCAAAGTGGATCCATGATTAATTAATCTAAACACTATATCAGAAAGCATTATGAAGTATATCACAACATTGCAGTGTATTAGGGTGAGTTTGTGAATGTATTTTACAGGTTAGATTTGCTGCCATTTTATGGACGTCTTGTAGCCATACTCTTCCCCTGTATGCCAGACATAGCAAGAGATCTAGTGGACAAGTTAAAGGGCGACTTCAGATGGCATGTAAGAAATATTATTTTGTATAGAGTTTGTCAGAAAACACTGTAATTGGAGAAAGCATCATTAAAATAACAGAATATCAGACTTTTGTAGGAGTTCTATGTTAGAAATATTTCAGTATACTCAGCAATACAATTGTCTCAAAAGAATAGTAAGTGTTCCAGAATCTCCCATCTGTGTTTCTGTGGCATTTTTGGAATGTTAATAGTGGATAGATAAAAAATAAGGGAGAATATTCTGAACAAATCTGTGGCAAATTTCAGATAGCAATTAAAAACATAAATATTATCATCAATGCTTGGTACATTGGTCGTCTAACTGGCTTCTCAATTTTTATCTGAAAGGTAAGGAAGAAAGATCAGATCAACTTAGAATCAAAGATAAAAACTGTAAGATTTATTGGTAAGTATGAATTAGTAACTGTGCTATAAGTGTGAATTACCTTCTTTAATGTAAGTGTGCTATAATTTTGAGGTTTCATGTTCACACGGGCTAATATTTTACTGATGTCTGCCTGTCTTAAGATGTATGGGTGTGTATGTGTATGTATGTATGTGTGTATATGTATTTATTTGTCTACTACATGTATGTGTTGGTTCAGAATTGTCAGCTCTGCTGCTTTGAATCAAATGAAATGTGATAGAGTTGTATTGTGGTAGTGACTAAAGACATTAAGATTTTTGTGTTTGTGGCTTCCATAGTAATGACTAGTGAAGTTAGTGAAACAGGTGAGAGCTTTTTGACAATGGAAGCTTGTAAGAGCAGATTTGCAAACCATTTTGACATCAACGGAATCTGATGTGTAGGGCCACATGTGATACCGGTACACTCTGTCTGAGTGTATTTCATGGCCAGACAGCCATTTTTGTTTTATTTTTAAGTCAATAACTATTTACTTAGACATGCTAGTGCCAATTTTGTACAAGGATGGCACACACATGTGCAGGTCTCCCAGGATGTTTTCATTTTTGTTTAAAATTATGACAAAAGCACTGTAATTTGACATTGCCTGTAAAAGACATTCAAAGCTTCGCTCCAAGTATAATCCAGCGTACATACAATATGACACCGAGTTTGGTTGACATAGAGACAGGTTATACCTACAACAATTGATTGTGATCAAACTTGGAGCCTAGTGTCTTTATAAGTTATTTTTTCATGTCGTAGGCCTGTATTTAGAGGCATGTCAAAGTTTGTAGGAGGACAATATACTATGACATTAGTATTCAGGTCTTAGACTATTTCTTTTGCAATATGATCCAATATGACTTCCTGATGTTACTTTTTTAATTACTCATTTAATTAATTTTTATTGTTGATTAACTTTTTCAGGCTTTTTAATCACTAAGACATGCTTTAGCTGATTCATTTCTACAGTCAGTTTCAATTTGTTGTCACAACTCATGATAAGCTTCAATCTGATTAAAATCAGATGTAGAGTATGGCGACGTCTTCTTATGCGTACGCGGTATTCTCTCACTGTCGCCTCTCACTACATCTGACCAACTCCCATAGAAGGTCGCGTTCAAATCTCGCGCTCTGAAGCAGCCAATCAGATTGCACGTTATGCGATCCATGTAATTACATCCGATCTAATCGTTATTCAAGTCCGCAGCGTCAAGTAGACAACACGACGCACTTTCAAATTTCAGTCTAGAAAGTTGTGGCTGCTCGGCTGCTTTGTACACATTATACTGGAGTGTATAAGTAACAGTAGAGTTGAGCAGCCAAAGTCGTTCACTGTGCCGGCGCTGCTCACTGTATGACCTGCGTAAGATACTGTGTGTTCCCGGTGTATCTACGGCCTGAGCTCCCCCACCACAGCCCTGCTGACTGTGCTGATTGATAGGCGGAATACACGGCGACCGCTGTTCCGATTTGGATCGTGCACGAAAAACTACCTTTTCTAACTACTTTCGGCCGAAATCCGATGTATGCCTACCCTAGTCACTCAATCACTTACTCACACATTGCAAAAAAGTTTGATATAACCCAGAGAGCTCGGCCAGTGCCCGCGCCGACCAACTCGGCCAGTGGGAGAGGTCGGATATTATCATATGATGATTGTGTACATTTTCTCTTCACAGTCAACAGATCCCTTTATACGCATGCCAATTTTAGTTTTTTGATGTTATTTTGTTGAACATTCAGTAAACAATGAGAAGACATTCTACTCTGAAAAACACGTCGGCCGCGGTCTCGGCGTTTCTGCAGATTGCGAGTAGGGCGCGGGTGTACGATCGAGAGGTACAAATTGGCAGTAGCAATGACTTAATCGTTGATCGTTGGATGAATAACGTTTTATATGTTATGGTTTGACGGTAGTAAATCGTGAGTTTACAGGGTTTTTTAATGGAAAGCAAAACAAGATGTACCACGCTGTGCGGCCGATGTTATTTTGTAGTTAGCGTTGTTCAAGCAAGGAGGTAACTTCACGGTGGAAGGAATTTTGCAAACATCACGCTCATGAATGACATTGACATCGTTTTCACACAACTTTGGCGAGACCGAGAAAATAAATATACACTGTACTCTCATCGTATTACCATACTCCTACTGGCCTAGTTCGCCAACTGGCTGACTTCTCCAGCTGGCCGAGCTCGCAACTCGCCGAGTTCTCCCACTGACCGGGCCGAGCTCTCTTCTATTCAAAATTTGCTCTCGTCCCAACCGTTTGTAATAGTTTACCAGCGATTCAGGTCGGTCAAGTGTCCAGGAACCGGCCATATCTTACAAGGACGTATCTAATGGCGTTATCTAATGAGTTACTCGGCTGAAAGTAGTTAGAAAAGGCATGGATATACAATGCGCGGTCCAAATCAGGACCGATAAGTCGTCGCCGTGTATTCCTGTCTGCAGGGCTGTAATGGGAGGCCATATTACGCCGGGAACACACGGCATCGTACGCAAAGCTGGTCTCAAGGTCTGTCCGCATGATTTCCGTTTGCACAGTCATTACAGTCATTGTAATAAAAGGCATGTTTCAACATTAAAATCACAGAAAGGCGATTTTAAAATTCGCCGTGCGCCTTTGTTAACAAGTGGGTGAATAGCTCGGTTACACACTTTTGATTTTCGTGCGTCTTCTTCGTGCATATGCATGCTGCGAGTCATACCTATTGTTCTCCGTAAGGCGCCTTCTGATAGGTCGGCTGTTTTAGCCAGAGCGCGAGATTTGAACACGAACTTCTATGGGAGTTGGTCAGATGTAGTGAGAGGCGATAGCAAGAGAATACCGCGTACGCATAAGAAGACATCGCCGTACTCTACATCTGATTTTAATCAGATTGGATAAGCTTGGGCATCACCACACATTTCAAAGTTACCGACTCATTGATTATTTACAATAGAGCAGCATGGCACAACCTGTCTGGACCAATAGCGAACAGTTGATTGCACTCAATCTACTATGTAGCTGTTTTTAGTAACAATTACAGCTGAAAGTTAGAAGATTTTTGCTCCAACCAAAATTTTTTCACAGAGACTTGTGGCACCAAAGTGATACCCGCTGTAACTTTGTAAAGGAACAACAATTTCATAATTTATGACTTGAATCTATGTTTGACATGGTGAATGACAACAAAGTTAGCATGCAATATTATTGAAATTGTCTGGTTTTATTCATCCTGAATGATTACCGGTAATACCATAACATGAATGACTCTTGCTAGTCATTCACTTTATAATGCTACAAGTCTCAGGTTCCTACAGACAATGGTTAGATTATCAGTCAAAGATTGTGCCAGGAGAGTATTAAATTGTCTGGAACGGCTGCTTGAGTAGTCTTCAACCAGTCCAAGATAGGATATTTCAAACAACTGGTATTCAGTGTATTTGATTCAAGTTTGTGTTTGTTTTGTTCATCACATCAAGTTTGAATTGCACTATATTGATGAATTTTGTGATTTTTGCATATTTTCAGGTGAACTTACAAAGTTCAGTATGTTTCCTAAAGCTGACACATTGCACTGTCTGAAAGTAAGTACTTCCATATAAGTTATACTTCCATTCTTCCTATAATAATAATGAATTTTTTGAAGAAAAAGAATCTGTGCAAAATTTATAGTTATCAACATAGAGGGTGCTATCCTATGACACTCCGTCACATGTGCTTCAAAAGTTCTTAGTGCATATAGTTTGTATTTGAGTATTAAGTTACTTTAATCATCGTAGTATTGGGAATGTTAGAAAAAGACACACTAACAGGAGACATAGGCATTGTAAGTCTTTATTTCATGTTCAAAGTTTATAAAAGTTGCTGTTTGCCAAAGTTCAGTATTGGCAACATTAAGTCAAATCACATGATTCAATATTGTCATAATTTGCAGTTGATGAAACTGTCATGTGAAACATGGCTTCAAGGCACATGGCTACTTAGACTTGGTTCAAGTTTCGGATTTATGAATGTTTGAGTAGAGTGAACATGATTATTTGTGCTCTGTTTTCATATGAAATGTGTGAGTGGCATGAATGCGGCGAGTGGGGTGAATGTGATACAGAGGTTTCACCCGGAATCATAGACTTGTTTTTTTGCACGATATGAATTGCTATGAATTATTGATGAGGTAACATTTGTATTTACTGATAATATTATTCATAAGATGACATCATTCCATTTAGCATATTTTGAGGAGTTACCTCTTGATCAACCCAGATATGTGTGTAAAACTCACGTGGCAATGTTGATAAATTGTGGAGTGCGATCACTCCTGTCAAAGTTAGCTCAACCTCTGTTGTGTCAATGAAAATGTGTGAAAATATCTGGGTTGTTTGTACGTGGGGCCAATGCGACAGTGTGACTGATGTTGCATTAGGAATGCTTCAGAACTACAGAAAATGTAATTGAACAGACCTTCCACTTTGATGATGATATTGACTAATCAACTTTCTGGTCGCTGATGTACACAGCTTTAAGACCTTGTCGTTCAACTTTTGGATTTGCTCCTTCATGAGAACAATATAGATGGGAGACTATAATTATTACAGTTTTAACCTGTTCTCTTACATGTCTGAAGCAACAAAAATCCAACCAATGTGAGGGTACGTCAGTGATTTACTGCTGCACGTTTAATGTGCAGACAAACACATCTGTTCCCTGAATGTAACTCTCAACAATCTTTATCTTATAGTCTAACATGATTATTGATGGTCAACCAATCAGATTTATGAAGTAAACCGATCGATGTATGAAGTAGATGCCATATCTGCTCAGCGCATAGCATACTTGATGTCGAAGTAGCTTCAGACAGCATGGCTACAAATAGCATGTGTACTTCTTATTGACCAGAATAACAGGGGTTTGGGGGAGGAGGAGGCAGTCAGTCATTTTGTATTTGCTTTATGTCACTGTGTAAACAATCCATCCAGCCGCCAGTACTGTGCAAGGATGCCAAATTGGTGAATCTGGCAAAAACTAAAACTAAGTCACTACTGCGCAGGCACATAGGTAACGCATTCGATCAATAGGAAAACCTGACCTTGGCTACCAAATTTCAAATAGGTTCGTGTGACATAGAAGAGACACAACAGAAACTGTTGCAAATAATTTTATTTTTCAAAATTCAGGGACGTGAATCAAGTCTAATTGCTGCTCTATTTGGAGAGTATTTTTACAGTTGTGAAATAAATATTAAACAAAATTACAAATGTTAGAATTTAAAACTTTGATGCTATTTACAAGATACCATTTGCTCTTTAGAAACTTTTTCTTGTGGGATAGCAACCCTAGCTTCAACTACAATGCAACATTTTGATTTTAATTACAGTAACAACTTGAAATAAGCCCAGCATGGGAACATATTAACATCACTCATCATAAACCTATCATTATGAGTGTCAAATTTGTAGTAGAGTTAAAATGTATATTTTGTCTTTCCTACAGATGCTTTTACATGATTTCTCCCATCACAACATAGAGATGGCTTGTAACCTACTTGAAGCATGTGGTCGATTCCTGTACAGATCATCTGATTCTCATCTCAGAACAAATGCTCTCCTTGTAAGTTATGCAGTCTTAAAACAGAATGTTTAACCAGTTTGTATGTGCTATATAATTTTTGTGGTTCTTACACAGCAGCTATCAACCCTCTAGCTCCATTTCATTCAAAAGATCAAGTAAATGCCCATAAAGATAGGGAGCCTTTTATGCTCCTACCACACCTGTAAACACAAGACTGCTGCTCGTGTGAGGGCAAGTTTAGCAAATGGCAATCATGAGGTAGTTTCTGTGACTTATTCCCACAGATGAGTAACATATTCCTTGAGAAGCTAGCTCTTGAAATAATGAGTTAGATTGGATGAAGGGGCTCAAGCTTAGCAAAGCATTTCCTCTATCACTGAGAAAACTTGCACTAAAGTGTGAAGACATTCAGTATTTGATTGTCAGTCAAGAGAAATGAAGAAACTTCTCTGTGTAAATGGGTGAATTATAATTACTTGATTTATTGTCAAGGTCGTGTCAAGGTTGGAACTGTGTTTTCTCATCATTCGCACGTGAAGTATGGCGTTCCACAGGGATCTGTCCTCGGGCCAATTTTATTCACGCTCTACACAGCACCA
>LD378038.1:29914-41855 GCA_001465055.1 Ptychodera flava | reverse complement strand
TTCTCTGAGAAGACCTTTCGCATTTTACAATTCAATTTACATGCAATGTACACTGTCTGGGAGCGGTTGATTTAGTTTATAACTTTCACTACTGACCGTGCCCGCAGCGCGCAGATATGTCAATTTGGTGTGGTACAGGCCTAGCCAAGGAAAGGAAAATAGCAAAAAGTTAAACAAAACATTAAACACGCAGAGTATGTCACAAACTTTTGTGATTGGTTCGGTACCTCTCCGCACAAACGCCGTAAAATTCGCCGCCATTCTGATGACCATTCGATCTGTTGCTATCCACTATTTGGTTGGAGGGAGAAAGCATATTTGACATCTGAATTAAATAATAATGCAATAAAGGACCTTATTGGTAAAATATTGACAACGAAAAGTATAATTTTGTTCAAATAAGTGATATGTCAATTGCCTCTTTATCATTGTTTGGTTCAATATGATTGACTGGGGTGTCCATCATTTACGTCTAGGGAAAACCACGATAGACCACGCCTAAACCTAATAGAAATGAGGATTTTCGATCTAGTTTACAGTTTGCTTTTCAACATGACATTCAAAGTTTGGCCATATGGACATCGAATTAATTGAAATATGATATGACAAATTAAAAGACTTTTGGAAAGTCAAAAAAAGAGAATAGGTATTAGCTAAACAGAATTTGAAAAAAGATAGATTTTCATATGTTCAATGAAGCTTTCCAAGCAAAATTCTGATTGGCCGCAATGTACCATCCTCACAAGTATTTTTACCTATTTCTTACACTTTCACTTGAGGCAAAATCTAACATATTTAAAAAGGGCTAGAATGCGCTTCACCTTCTCTCTTAAAATATTTGAAATTTGATAATTGCCCTTCATTAAGGCTTATATTTCCTAATTGAATACCTAAATTAGAAAATGGACTGGTCGCAAAGTGCAACGGATTTTTTACGCCGGAACAGTGACAATCAATGCTAAAGTCACAGCCATTGTGACTTTAAGTGTCGATAACAACACTCTACTTGTTCTAAGACAATTTGTTTAGGAGAGAAAAACTGGTTTCATACAACCACAATTGTTTGAGAAACATTAACTTAAATTCATCATGTATATATTTAGGTCTAAATGATTTATTTTGAAACCCTAATCAATCAATCAATCAATCAATCAATCAATCAATCAATCAAACATAATTTATATAGCGCCAGAATCCAAGAAAAAATATCTGTTCAATGGCGTTTAGAAGAATTGGCCCCTAGTTTGAAGAGATGTGTTTTCAATTTGTTTTTGAATGTTTCCAGACTTGATGATTGACGAATGTCTTGTGGTAAGTCATTCCACAGTTTTGGAGCACAATTAGAGAAAGCACGGCTGCCATATGTCTTGTTGTTGTATGTTGTTGTGGCCAACAAGTCCTTGTTCGCCGATCGGAGAGAGCGTTGAGGTGTGTATGGCTTAATTAAATCACTGATATATCCTGGGGTTTTATTATGCAGAGCTTTGTAGATAAGCAGTAGAATCTTGTAGATTATCCTGAAGCGGACTAGCAACCAATGTAGATCCTGAAGGATTGCTGAAATATGTGTGAATTTCCTGGAACGAGTGATCATTCTGGCAGCAGTGTTCTGAACACGTTGGAGAAAAGAGATGGAGTTGTCGGGAAGTCCAAAGAGTAAAGCATTGCCAAAGTCCAATTTGGTTGAGAGAACAGCATGAATTAGTGTTTGACAGGTATTCTTCTTGAGGTATTTCCTGATGGATCTGATTCAGCGGAGATGATGGTGTATTGAATTGCAAGTATTTTTGATGTGATGGTTGAACATATGGAATTTGTCAAAAATAACACCAATATTCCGTGCAGTGTCAACAACAGGTACTGAAGATGACCCAATCATTAGATGGCGAACTGGTTCAGGAAATGTGTGGAATTTGGAACAGATGAGGAGAATCTCGGTGTTAGTATCATTTAACTGCAACTTGTTTATTGTCATCCATGCTTTCATGTCACTGACGCAGGTTTCAACAGAATGCACGGCTGATGAAGCATCACTGTATGAGAAAGCCAAGTATAGGTTAATGTCATATGCATATTGATGAAACTGAAGGTTATGCTTGCGAATAAGTTTGCCGAGGGGAGATATATATATATATTGTGAACAGCAAGGGGCCCAACGACCTCTGGGGTACACCAAAGGCAAGATGAGATGGTTGGCTAGTGGTGGAATGCTAAAAGATACAGCATATATTCTCTTACCAAATCAAGAACAAGATTTATTGCGATTAATTGTTGTCAAGTGACAGTAAATTGAACAGGGAAATCAAAGCAAGCAAGAACGGCAAAAAGTAGTATTTGAAAGATTTATTGCGATTCAATGCACAAGTCAATCATGAATAACTGACAAGAGTCTGTATCTTTTAGCATTGTTTTTGTGATTTTACTTCGAAACTAGAACAAGTTTGTGGAAATGTACTTATTGAGGGGTGTTTATAGAAGTATAATAAACTGTCCAGCGGGACTGCATGTGCACGTTTGAACGAGACAAACAATAAACGTTTGCCCAAATGTACAATGGCGCTCTCATGCGAATAAAGCAAAATCACTGTACGTCGTGCATATATGCATTGGAATCTTCTCAGAAACAACAGAGTACTCTAATTTAATGCATAGTGCTGAATGTTTTTCACTGGGACATCATTTGCTTTGATTTCTTTGTAATATTACTTACCAGTTTTTAAAAATGGTGGGAAATCAAAATAACGGTTGAAATTTAAATTTACGTGTCCTGTTTTTCAGTAGTAAAATACTATATCCTTTAAATTTGTAGAATTTAAAGAAAACGAGAGAAAATAGAAAGCCTTTTTCAGGTCAACAAATTTCAAGAGTTACAGCTACAGTTGCTGTAATATGAAATTGATATGCAGTATATCAGCAACAAAATTACCGCAATGATTTCATTCAGAGAGAGCACTGTATATGCCAAGAGGCTGTTTACGATTTGAGTTTGATTAAGAACCATGGCGGACCTTGCATTGTTGTCAAGTGACAGTAAATTGAATAGGGAAATCAAAGCAAGCAAGAAAGACAAAAAGTAGTTTTTGAAAGTTTTATTGCGATTCAATGCACAAGTCAATCATGAATAACTGACAAAACGGCCTGAATTTGTTGATAATGGAATCATTGATATTGATTTAAAATCAGGCACGGACAGGTTTTCATGAGTTGTTTTGCAAATTAATTGGTGTAAAACGTTAAGATGTCATTTGAAAACTGTGTGAAGAAAAAATGAAATTCAAGGCCCTTGGGGACTGTATTACAGTCAATATTGTGGTTGGTTTCTTCAGGTACTATGGTGTATTAGCATATGGTGTTGCGTGCATCGGGTGTCCCTGAGCTGCACTTTTTGAAGAGTTTTTACGCCTTAGAAAAGAACTTATTGTGTCTTTCTGTGTCAACGACCCTAAGTAAGTATTTGTGGAAGACTTCCGTGTTATTTATAGAAATTTAGAAGATTGCAACGGGCAGAAATTTGAGGAAAAACGGAAGGAAGGGCTCCTGAACGAGCAGCGTGATTGACATAGCAGATGACCATGCAAATGTCCTAGGTGAGAACAATGACATTCCAAACAGTGAGTTGAAAGCCTTGATCACGTCACTGACTTGTTCAGTCCAGAAAAACCACAGAGAAGTACTGAAGACAATCGACGATAAAATCAAAGGTGTTGTAGATGAGATGCACTTGGAGGTTGGTCGATTGACAGCAAGAATTGAAACACTGGAAATTAAAGTTAACCAAGGGAATACTTCCAACGCCAATGAGTATGATCCGGACGTAACTATCATTATTTCGAATCTGCCACACGATGACGACGAAGACATCTCATTGAAAGTTAAAAGTTTGATCCAATCTGGCTTAGGTCTAGGTGATGTACTGCCAGTCAGAATTATCCGTCTGAACTCAAGATATGGTAAACCAGGGGTGACCAAAGTGGAATTACCTGATCGTGCCAGCAAGATCACTGTGTTGCGTGCCAAACCAATGCTGAAAAATACGGATGAGTACAAATTCGTATATCTTCGATCAGCTAAATCACATACAGATAGAGTGATTGAACTGAATTTCCGTTCATTGTTGAAAGACCTCCCAAACGGTGGCGATTATCGCTTTACTGGAAGTGGACGCTTGATAAAGAAAACTATGCAAGACCGACGTCAAGAAGAGAGGGTAACCACAGATGGCGATGAAAATGCATAGGAAACAAACCAGCCCACGGGTTGTATCAAAATTTCACACTGGAATGTGAACGGTTGGACAAAAACAAATGGTGATGTAAGAATTAGAATGCTCCTGAATTTAAACTCTGACATTATTTCTACAAACGAAACTCATCTTAAAACCGGTGAAAAATTGGAATTGCCGGGGTATCAATGGTTTGGTTTCAATAGATCTGATGTTCATGTAAGAGCCCCCAAGGCCTCGGGAGGAGTTGGCATTTTTGTTAAAAACTTAGTCTTTTCTGTATATGATATTGAAATAAGTGACAAATCAATAGATGGTATATTTTAGGTCTTAAATTTACTCATCGCGTTTCAAATTATTGTCTTGTGATTTACTCTTGCTATCTGTCTCCTGAGTCATCAAATTTTGGTCGTAATACCACGGGTTACTTTGCACATTTATTGACACAACTGTATTTATTAAATGATGTAGATCTGTCTACATCTGCGGGGATTTCAATGCTAGAATCTCTGACAAGTCTGATTTCATTTCCAATGTAGATGCAGTACCTTTAAGGTCTGCGCTAGACGATACGAGTAACTCGCATGGTGACTCACTGTTAGAATTCCTCAAGGATTCAAAATGTTGCATTCTGAATGGGAGGATCTGTCCATTGGACGACAATTTTACATCTATTTCACACAAAGGCAAAGCAGTTGTCGATTATGCAAGTGTTTCACATGATGTCCTAGACACCTGTTTTTCCTTCAGATAGATACAGTGTCCTCTCTCATTGATCGATTTCATTTGCATCATTTGTTGCAACGCTGTACAATCCCTGACCATTCTGTTTTGTCTTTTGTAATTCTAACGCACTCGCCAGGGTGTAAGGAACAAACAGGTGTCAGTGTTTCTTGTAAGTCTAATCATAAAAGGTATAATTTGCGAGACTTTCCTGTAAACTTTGCTGATTCTGAAAGTTATAGAGAAACACTGATACGTATAATTGATATCTACCAACAACGATTGCAGAGACAAGCAAGCATTGATGATATCTATGCAAAATTTTGCCAGGCTTTATTTACAGAGATGGATGACAAGCTTAGTTATCGGGATACTTCCACTTCCAAGTCAACTCGTAAATTTCAGCGGAAAAGAGCTGTTTGTTGGAATGACGAGCTGGATAGACTCTGGCGACAGATGCGTCTCAAAGAAAAGGTTTATCTAAAAGACGGACGAAATAGTTCAAATAAGAAGAAACTTAAGAACGGACTTTCTGAACGCTAGGCATCTATTTGATAAAACTCTGAGAAAGACCAAACGTGCGCATCAAAAACAGTTACAGAACGATTTGGAGTCCGCTATCTCGAGTGACCCGAACTCATTCTGGAATTCGCTAAATAATCTGGGCCCGCGAAAACGTTCATGTATACCCATGGAAGTTGTTAGCAGTGACGGTAGAAATATTGTTACAGATGAAGGTAAAGTACTAGGACGCTGGAAAGATGATTTTAAAGGACTCTACATGGGCTTTGGTGCCTCTGAAAACTTTGATGACGGTTTTTATGAAAGAGTCATGGGATGCACTGAGGAATTTAATGATGAAGTTCCTTTGTATGAAGTTAATGGCCAAAATGAGCTCAATAATGATATTACATTACACGAGGTTGAAATGGTGGCAGCACGTTCAGCAAAGGGGAAGGCAGTAGGAATAGATAGAATCCCTTACGAGGTTCTTAAAAACAGTGCTACCATTTCGTTTCTGCGGACACTATTTCAGCTTTGCTTTGATGAAGGTATTATGCCGTCTGTATGGTCTAAGGCCATAATTTCTCCGATTCCAAAAAGTGCATTGAGCGATCCTAGAGTACCAATTAATTATCGCGGAATTAGTCTTCTCTGTACAGTTTACAAATTGTATAGTGCTGTTCTGAACAATAGATTTACAAAGTATTTGGATCATAATAATATGTTAGTTGATGAGCAATACGGTTTTCGCAGAAACAGAATTTGTCAGGATCATGTGTTTACCTTGTCATCCATTCTTCGCAATCGCAAAAACGTAGGGCTTCAAACATATACTTGCTTTATTGATTTGAAAAAAGCTTTTAATTGCGTCAATCATCAGTTGTTGTTCTCCAAATTAAGGTATTTCGGGGTTGTGGGGAAAATGTTTAGAGCGATCAAGTGTATTTACAGAGCACCTTTTTGCAGCGTCAATGTTAATGGTAAATATACAGAGTAGTTTGAAATACTAAATGGCGTACGACAAGGTGATGTTTTATCACCTACGTTATTTTCTGTATACATCAATGATTTAGCAGTGAGTATCAACGACTTACGTTTAGGGATCCCAGTTAATGACTTCAAGGTGTCTATTCTTCTACACGCAGACGATATTGTCATTTCAGCCAAAAATGAAGATAATTTACAATCAATTTTGTCAGTTGTTGATAATATTGGTGTTTAAAATGGCGTATGGTAGCTCATGATTCTAAATCACAGGTCGTTCATTTTAGACCAACTCATATTCAACGTAGTATTTTTCACTTTTGCCTCGGAAACAAAGTTCTTACATGTACAGATAAATATAAGTACCTTGGGGTTATTTTTTCATGAGCACTTGAATTTTTACTTTACTGCGTCTACACTTGCTGACTCTGCTGGAAGAGCCCTGGGTGCCATAATGTCTAAATTTTCCCTCCTTAAGACATTGGGTTTGGTACATACTCGCATTTATTTAATGTAGGAGTTGTTCCCATTATGGATTATTGTAGTGGAGTATGGGGCTTTGAGAAATTCAGGTGCTGCGATTCAGTCCAAAGTAGAGCGATTCGTTTCTACCTTGGGGTTAATCGCTTTGCTCCCATTCACGCCATTACTGGAGATACGGGGTGGGCCTCTTCACGGGAGAGACGGAAGTTGAATATGATAAGAATGTGGAACAGGTTACTTGTTATGCCTGATAACAGGCTCACGAAGAAAGTGTTCATTTGGGATCTTAACATTAATAATAATAACTGGTCCTACGAGGTTTATGATGTTTTCAATGAATTAGGAAGGGCTGACATATTTGATTCTGTCGTATCATGTAATCTGTCCATGGTAAAGGACCTATTATATAATCACACTAAATGGGAATGGGCTAGCTCCGTACAGAGCAAACCCAAGCTACGTACGTAACTTTTAAAGAGACCTATGGCTCTGAAGAGTACCTAAAGGTAAATCTACGTCGGAGCCAGAGGTCTCTCATTGCTCAGTTGAGATCAGGTACCCTCCCCTTGCGTATTGAAATGGGTAGATTTCAAGACCTAGACGTAGAAGATAGAATTCGTGAATTTTGTGATTTGCGCACCCCAGAAACGGAAACGCACTTTCTGTTTTACTCTAAGGCATATGACCATCATCGTAGAATATTATATGACAAAATTATAGAAAAATTAGCAAACTTCAGTGACTTATCAGACCCTGAAAAGTTAAAATTTTTATTTACAAATTGTTGTAGACCATTAACGCGCTTTGTTGAAGTAGCTCATAATGTCAGGAAAACTTTTTTGTATCACCAGTGCTAATTTATTGTACTTTACTGCTTTGAAGTGACCTGTAAGCCCGTGTGGGCTGGTTGCACGTATTGTATTTTTACAGTTTTGCATTTTGTATTTTGTCTCAGTTGCAGCGGAGAGCTGCGAGTGCAAATGTCACTATAATAAATATCCATACCATACCATACTTAAACTTTTTCTCGAAAGTTTCCTCAAACCTCGAAATATTCTCTTACCAAATCAAGAACAAAAATTATTGGTCACTGCACAAACTTGTTACTAGAGGAACAAATTACACAATATTTATTGACATTTGAATTCAAAATGGTCACCATTCCTGTTTAAACTCATATAGGGAAATATTAAACCAAGTGGAACAAGTTTTTCTTACTCCAAGAGCTTTACAAAAGAATTGTAAAAATTTGAAAGACCGAATATCTGTCCCTGAGATGCATCTACCTTAATTTAAAAGCTGTTGTGATATCTAATATGATAAAGTAGACATAATTTAGAATATAGAATGCAGAATGTAATACAGAAAATATAACACACAATTTATGTGCATCTTGAAACATTTCACTTGATATAAAAGATATACACAGAAGGGCATGATTAAAATCTTAACAAGAAGTCAAAATGATAAGGTTAACATTAGAAAATTCTGTGACTTTGGATTTACACTGTCATCAGAATATAACTTGACCCGGGATATATAAAGCTGATGCCAAAAATAAGTAAGGCATCGTCACAAACTACTTTTACTATTGAGAGTAAGTGCAAAACATTATATAAATGGAATAATTACCTAGATTTTATTCCTTTTATTATTGTGTTTCTTATCCTCTACATGTACTTACAAAATGACCTTTTTAAGTCTGAAGATCCTAAAGCTACATGTTACAGAATGAGAATGGTTATACATACTATTGGAATTGATTCTGTTTTTGTTTTTTCCAGATATCAAAACGAAGAAAAACCATAGTAAAATCCAAGTATTAACAAAAATTTGAATACTGAATAATTACATTTGTGACTCTTGAAAATGCATAGTACAGGTAAACCTAAGGTCATGGGGCAGCAACCCCATTAAAACTGACACCTTAGTTTGCTTTTGAAAATTTGGGTTTGTCCGAGTTGCAACTTAATCCCTGTGTATGTTTTCTTTTTTGATAACTGCACTGGTAGGTTTCCTATACACGGTGTTGATATTTAGCCTCAATGACTTTTCTTCACATTATTGACATTGGAAATTAGTAATTCTTATCATGAGGGAAGGAATACAGGGTTGCGGTCTCATTTTCCTAATTCAGTGATTTACTTATGTTTCTTGCGTTGATGATGATTTAAATCTTTCTTTCGTTTATATTTGCTTCCACAATGATCACACTTGAATGCTGCTTCCTCATTGTTATGTACAACTTGGTGTTCCTTCAGATTTTGTTTAGTTTTAAATGTTTTATTGCATTTGTCACATGCTATTTGTATTGACGGACCATGTTCTGATTTGATGTGCCTCGTCAGGTTTCTTTTCAGTGTATATGAGGCATCACATAGATCACATTGGTGTAACTTGACATTAGGATCTATGTGCATATTCCTGTGATCTTTGAGTTCATCATTAGACGTAAATGTTTTGTCACAAATAGTACAAACATGAGAGCTGCTAGGCTTGGTATTCAGGTTAGCTTCTGATAGTTGTGATGTTGAATCGTTTATCCTTGATTGACTTCCAATGTCTCTTTGTGGAGTGTCAGTTCCATGATAGATGACATGCTGTAAAGATAATACATGAGACCAATCGTGACTGTTTGTATGTCAAGTTATGGAACACTGATATTAGATATGAAATTATAGTAACACTATGTTATGGCAGGGCTGACATTTCCAGGTAAAGTTATTACAGGTAAAAGAAGTAGCAAATCTTTGATCATATTGAAAAATCAGTCACACATTACAGACCATTCATTTTATTATCTCACCTGTATGGATATAATTTGTCCAATATTTATATTTTATAAGACCTGTTCTAACACAAATACATCAACAACCTTTCTATATGCAATGAATACGCAATGAAAGCAATGAATATTCCCAAATCTCTTCTCCTGATTTATTTTTTACAATTGCAGCTACTGCAAACATTAATCATTAGGCAAACTGGCTACTTGGTCAAGGTTAACACATAATTCTCTAGGTGTTCAACTTATCCAACAATAAACACTTACAGACTCATTTTGAACATTTACACCAGTCTGCACACCAGTAGCAGTGTTGGTTGCATTGATGGCTCCAGGTACATTTGTTATATTCTCTTCCATGTTTGATGTTACACCTGTAGTGAACAAAATTATTCATATTTAAGTTAATTGAGGACATTTGTTGGCATTAATGATTTATACAAAGCTATAAAAAGTCATACTATTTGGTTTATACAAATTTGTTTAACTATGTAATGACATTGATGTAGTCATGAAATTATATTATTAGATTATTTTGAAAAGGGAAAGCTTTTTGTTACAAACGTTGAAAAAGGCTACTTTGGTTGGCAGTCTTAGAGTATATTTTGAACTTTTTAATGGTTTCATTTGATGAAGTCAGTAGGTGATGATGATAGCATGATAGAAGTAGTGGCGGTTATTGGGTGAGTGTAATAGACTTGCTGTACGGAAATTTTGCTATCAAGTACATTACATAACTTCAAGTATCTGATGACAGGTATAATGTACATACTTTTAAAGTGAGAAAAAATTAAGCTATCAAAATGCAGAAAAAAGGAACCATGGTGGGGAAATTGTTTATTATTCTTCAATCAATGACTCTTCTTAATCTTCAGACCTGAATCACGTAAGCTCTGATTATTTTCCGGAGTAATAATCCCAGCAGCTTGCAACAGCATGTCCAATGAAAGATTTTCTGCAATTATATGAGTGATGGAAGAGCTCAGTCAATTAATAAGTGTGAAAGGTTTGTGTATATGTAATCTGAACCAAACATCCAACTTTAAGATTTAAATTGACAGCCTACAGAAACATATCATTATGAAAAGCAGCCTAGTCTGTTCTCTAACACTGGATTACAACATAGATCTAATTCAAGTCAAATGTTAAGTTACACAATGGTTGTTGATGCAATATCAAATATTAAAACATGAGCTATGTTACCACTATATGATGCAACAAAACAAGTGTTTCTTTTAATCTTCATGAACATTGGAACTTACCACTTGTTGTCTGTTTATCTAGATCTAGATAGGTCTTCTCAGTGACATCTTTCTCAGTGTTAGAACCACTGCTTCCCAGCTGGTGCTCTGCAACCGTCTGAGTGAGTGCACCATGGGAAATTACAGGTGTCGCTGATTCATTTTGAAATTGACTGTGCACGTTATAAAACTGATTTTGTTGAATGCCAGTTCTGTAAAGTAAAAAGAAAAGCATGTCTCAGTCCACTGGGTTTCAAATAGTATTGATGATTGTCATACACAATGTGTAATATATTAAGAAAACAATACAGAAAACTATAAACATAAAATACGAAATGAAAAATCCTAAATCTCATTTTTAGTAATTTTCACTCTAAATTTCATGTAAACTATGATCTGATCTTATTTCTTATTTCGGTGCATCAATAGTGGGTAGAGGGTACCAGTTAAAATGTTTATGCACTTGGTAACTATTTCATGGTACATTTAGTTTATCAGTAAGTAAACTTACCTGTTTGCCCTATCTGCTGATAAAGGTGTCTGCACTGCCACTACCGTGCTTGGGACAGTTGGTATGGAAGTATGTGACTGACCTACTATGGCTAATAGGTTTTGACATTGTTCCGAAAAAAATGAAAGTAGAAAGTTACAATATTGAAAATAGTAATGAATGTACAATCGTGAGGTATTTGAAGAATCATTTTAAATGAAACATTTTGAAGGACGTTCATTTCTAATCTTCCATTAATTTCTTACTCTGATTTACACTTCCCCTTTGTTCAACAAAGTTAGTGCATAATTTATACACATAATTACATGACATTAGGAGAAGTAATGAAATACTATAATTTGAACACAGCTCAAACATTGGCATTTATATCAAAATTTACTTGTATGTGATTGAATATTTCCTTGTTCAATACCTTCAACTGCATATGGTAAGACAGAATTGTTACCTATTCAGAAGTAAAATTTGGTATAGGCTATGTGAACATCATA
>LD378038.1:9442-19646 GCA_001465055.1 Ptychodera flava | reverse complement strand
AACAAATCGACGTGCATCTGTATGGGGTAGGGTACTATCCTTGTGCAAAGTTTGAAAGAAATTGACCTGGGCATGTCTGAGATATCTGCGTGAACGGACGGATGCACAGACGGACGCACACACGCACGCACGGACGCACGCACGCACAGACATGACCAAACCTATAAGTCCCCCCGGACGGTGTCCGTGGGGACTAACTACTCTTACGACGACAAATTGAAATTTTACAGCAAACACCACCAGATATGAACAATGTTGACAGGAACAATAACACATACTCTTGAACATTCTGTCTCTTAATTCCCTAACCAAATTATTTCATTGACTAATTCATCACTAATACTACTTCACCTTATCGACTGCATCTTTATCTATGCCCTCCTTACAAAGAAAGGAGACAATTTCTGAGGATCCCTTAAGAGCCGCAAGATGAAGGGCATTTCTCTCATCCTAGTATATGAACAAAGAAATAGCATCAACCAATTACAAAGAGAAAACTGGAGAATTGTGGTCAGGTTGCTTAAGTCATTGTAATATATGGTGTTTATAGTATCTATCGACATTTTCTGAATATTCTACTTATTGCAAAAATTGAATGTTCAACTAAACCTGATATATTCTCTTTATTATGCTTATCATCTACTGACAGTTGTTGCTTTCAAAATCATATTTAACATTATGCAATAAACATCAATGTGGTTCAAACATAAACATCTATGTGTTTCTTGAATGAAAACAAAGATATGGAGAAATCTATGCACAAATGTGCCTCCATGTCTGATTATTCATGGTGAAATTATCGCTCTTTTTCAGATTATTTTCACTGCTACCAAACATTTTAAGTTGTGGTTTTCCATTTACCTTATCAACGATACCTTTATCTACTCCTTTCTCACATAGAGCCTTTACGACATCAAGGTGTTCATGAACCGCAGCAAGGTGTAGAGCACTTCTCTGGTCCTAGTGTATGAAATGAGAACAGAAGAACAAGGTGATGAAAAGAAGACTAAGATTAGGCATTTAAGACACTATAATAGTCGCGCCAGCGGCTTACTGACTACGCATGCGCATATTCATAATATACTATGCGACTAACCGGAAGTGTACCCTACCTTCATGGGCGCCGCCATGTTTTTTTTGAGTACTCGTAAATAAACAAATACAAAACCTGCAAATTATTATTTTATAACATGCCATTGATAAAATATATCTTTTGTTAGCCAGTTAGTGTTATTATCCACCTTGTCGCTGATACAAAATATCGTTAATATCACGCATAAAAAATAGAAAATGGGAGAAAACTGTCGTGCATATGAACGGGGACATACGCAAAGAATGCTGGGATTGAATTTTAGAAAAGCGCCCCCTGTGTCAATAACTAGATTCAAAAATTGCCAGTTTTTAGACGGAACGCTCTAGTTTTCAGCTTGCAAGTGGAAGGTGGGCAGTGCGGTTACCATTGCAATGGTAACAATGGCATCCCTTGTTAACAATGGCATCCCTTGTTTAACACAATAGGCTGTTATCATGGTAAAAATTGCCAATTTTTGTCGAACATTTTTACACATTACAGAAAACCTATACCTGCACTGCTGCAGGGTTTGACGTCTTGTATGTACGTGAACTGCTTTCATCAGAGCGAAACTGGGCATAGTTGTCATATAAACGTATATGAAGTAACAATTAATTCTTGTCATGAATCAATACAAATAACATTGCAATCTTAACCCCTGGCGCGACACCATGGGCTGAGCCCTATATAATAATAGTGATTGCTAACATTGTCTAGAATTTTGTCAATTTATAGCCGTCTCTGTGTTCATTGAGATTACTTCAGAAATAACTGGTACTATGGTCTATGAAATGTTCTGAATTATTTTCCAGGTTCATGCTATTTATGTTGCTTTCTGTCAGCAAGGCAACCTATTTCATCTAGATTATGAAGTTTGATACTCAAGACAGAGGCTGAGATCTATGGTTGGATATCCAGTGACTTGATATATTGATTGTTGAGTTATTAATTGCTGTGAAAGTATTTTGTTTGAAGTTCAAACCATTCAGTCTGAAAAATCCAAATAAAAGTTCAACTTAAAGGTTAAAAGCTATATATCATTACTTTCTATCTCAGTATTTGCAGGTGTAACTTGTGCTGAAAATATCTGTTTTACCCAAAGAGTGATTTTACGTTTCAAATTGGTTGTATGGGGCATGTCATAGGCCCTTTAATAAGGTACAAGAGGTACTCAAAGTAAAGAGTTGTGATTGGAAGTTTACAGGTAATAAAATTGGAGGTGCTGATGACTCATGATGGGACTAAACTTAGGTAAGGCAAAGACAGTACTCTTCTACTATCATCAAGAATTAGTCCTGTAAATGATATTGTGGGATAACACAATATTGTTTGGAAGTGAGCATAAATGATAAAAAGAGAGGAATCATATTTGAACCATACATGTATAGTTTGGAAAACAATAATACCATGTAGAATGCTTGTCTTTTACAAACTTAACAACAATACAGAATATGGTGGACAATACGGTAACATTAGTCATTAAGTCTCAAAACATTTCATTGTTAAAGGCATGCAACTAGGTCACACTGAATCCTGCCAACTAAAAAGAACTAATTGCCAAAATAACATTTGCCCATTGTTTTATCCAGTTAATGCAGTTATGCAGTAATGCAATTTTAGATACATCCAACTTTCCAGACATCTGGAATACGAGATGACACACTTATTTAAAAAGGGAGATAAATATGACCCGAAAAATTACAGGGGCATTTCTGTCGGAAGAGGTGTAGGAAAGTTCTCTCTTACGTTCTAAATGAAAGGCTAGTTTTTTAGATGACAAATCATATTATACATAATTATCAAGCTGGATTTCGCAAAAACCATCGCACAATAGATCACATATTTACCCTGAAGACAAATATTTTAACAATAAGCAGAATATTTATGTTTGTTTTGTTGACTTTGCTAAGGCTTTCGACTTGGTATGGAGAGTTGGTCTTTTTTATAAACTTCTCAAAAATAAAATTAATGGCAAATTACACAGACTTATAAAACACATGTACACCAACACAAAAATACACATCAAAACAAATAATGAAAATATCTGTTTTACCTAGACTGTGGCATTCAAGATGATGCCATTCTCAACGAGAACATGTACATTTACAGCATCATGACAAATAGTTGTCAGTGTTAAAGATTTTTAACTACATACATTTATGCTTCACCCTACTGGAATTTACAAAACCGATTTTTTTCTCTCTGTTGGTTATACATGTGCTGTTTATCTATTAAATATTAGCCCATGGTGTCAAATAATGTAAGTGTACTGTTCCTGAATATACAAACATACCTTGTCAGTTGCATTCAAGCCAATACCATTATCACAGAGATACTCAGCAATGCTGAGGAAACCTTTAATTGCTGCAAGGTGAAGTGCTGTTCGATTGTCCTAGAGTGTATGGAGTAAGAAGAGAAAGTTGTTGCATCAAAATACATCAAAATGAACATTTCCGAATATTCAACTACCGTATAAGCACTGTGACTGTCATGTAATTTAACAGATCTGATGATTCTGTACATGTTGAAATTCTCTCTCCTTTTGGAATAGTGTCATTACTAAATCAAACTAAAGTTCTATAGTTCCCCCATTTACCTTATCAACTGCATCTTTATTGGCTCCTTTCTCAATCAGAATTTTGACAACTTCTAAGTGCCTGTGAATTGTAGCAAGGTGTAAAGCTGTTCTTTTGTCCTGTTTGTGTACAAAATGTGAAGAGAAAATAAGATGATTAAATTACCAATACATGCAGAATAAGATGGCAACCTACTGCAAAAGTGATTATTGTATTTATTAAGCAAATGCCATTATGATCACAGACATTTGGGCAATTTACAATCATGTATTCCATGAGATCAAATGATTCATCACTCATTGATAGAAAATATGGTCTATGCAAACATTCTGGATTATTTTTTTGGTTCTTGTCCTTTATTTCACTCTTTTTTCAACAATTCTATTCGAATTGTATCAGTTTACAAAAGTAAGTTAGACAGTAATGACAAGGGATTCAGATATCTAATGTAGAATTAATATATTTGTTGTTTGAAACTTTAAAACCATCCAATTAAACAATTTCAAAGAAATGTATATTTTAAGCTGGAAAGATTGGTTGCATACATGAACATACATCTGCGATTTTGCTGAAAGTTCAGACATTACCTTGTGTCTTACATTCCTGTCAATATCATTTTTACATGTCATTGAGATAAACCTTCCAGTGATGAGCAAGGCAGTTCGATTATCGTAATGTGCGGAGGAATGGATGTTTAAAGTGTCAACAATGACAACAATTAATTAACACAACATTAATGATAACTATTTCCTTGTGTATATCAACATTGTAACATTAAATTGGCACAGGTTGTCAATTATTGTGACAACACATGGATCAAGATCTCTCAAATGGTTGACACAGTTTTAGGGCCTGGAGTACTTTCCACATAATTCCCAATACATAAACTTTGGAGTCTTCAAAAATGAGAGAAATACGGGATATTAAATATGCCTATAAAAACACAAATATGAACAACCTGTATATTAAATATGCCTACAAAAACACAAATATGAACAACTGGGATAGAAATATGCCAATAAAAACAAAAATGTGAACAAAAGCTTCTTGCTGTTTCTTATAAATCTATAGGATTTCCATGTTTTCCCTAGAAATTAAGATTGACATTGTGCACAGAGTCTCCTTCAGCCGATAAAGTGATAGTAATGTGTATGAAGAGATATACACTAGCATTCAATCACTCTCTGTAATAAGGCTATCTGTATCATTTCAGCACGGGTGCAGTTTTCGATACGGCACAAGAGGCATTCAAAGTAAAGAGGTGTAATTGGAAGTCAAAGGGTAATAAAATTCGAGGTGCTGATGACTCTTGATGGCATTAAACTTAGGTAAGGTGAAGACATTACTCTGCTACTATCATCAAGAATTAGTCATGTAAATGATATTGTGGAATAACAAAACATTGTTTGGTAGTGAGCATACATGATAAAAAGAGAGGAATCATTATTTGGACCATCCATGTATATTTTGGAAAACTATAATGACATGTAGAATGCTAGTCTTTTTCAAACTTAACAACAATACAGAATATGGTGGACAATAGGGTTAAGTCATTAAGCCTCAAAACATTACATTGTTAAAGGAATGCAAGTAGGTCACACTGAATCCTATGAACTAAAAAGAGCTAATTGCCAAAATAACATTTGTCTATTGTTTTATCCTTTTTATGTGGCCAAACATTAAAATCATCACAATCAAGATTAGTACAAACAGCTACCTGTGAGTAAAAATAGACCAAAAACTAAAAAAAGATTAGTGATCACAAAAGAATCACGGTAGCAATTCAACTCCTATTTAGAGAAATGTCCAATTATGAAAAGTCTTACACTTTATCTCTTTAACCAAACAGAAAGACATGTCAGATATACTGACAAGGGCTGAAAACGGCAAGAATCAACCAATACCATGAGGACCGTCTACTGCCATCCTGACCAGGGATGAAAACGGCAAGAATTAACCAATACCATGAAGACCGTCTACTGCCATCAGGCATCTTTTGAGTGTGTCAACCAACATCACAAATGTCAACGATGACACAATATTCAGCACAATACCAACTACACGGATGCTTTGCAGAACAACACAGATGAACTGCTAAAGTTTGATCTCATTTTCAGGCATGTAAGTTTAGCAGCGACAGGCGTACATTATTTCTGACAGCAGCAATGATACTTTTCCAGTTTTGAAACACACAAGAAGAAAGGATTGTACATTATTCCATTGCCATGATAGTTCGCATGATTTTCAGGGAATTTGAAGCATCTAATGGCGTGTATTTTGCACACAAGGAGGCATACAGATTGCTGCATTTTGAACTTTAAAGCTTACAGGATACTTTGCAGTGATGTCGCTAATTTTGATTTTGTCATCAAATAGCACACTATTGAAGATAATCAAAATTGTATTTTACAGTTTAAAGTAAGTAGTTTGTGTCACATAATTGATGAATACATTTTGTGCAATTTTCTTTCAATGAAATTGAATATCAACACTGTGGTTGATCAAATATTTATCCAACTGTGGATGTTATGACAAAACATACCACAAAGCTTGCTTTTGCAGCAATACAGAGGAATATCATTTATTCATGGCCATGGAAAACTTTTTTAACCAATCTCTATATTGCCATGACTACCTGAAATCGCTGGTGTTGGCTTCGAAGCATATCTTTCTTTAGTAGTATCATTATTTGACGAAATCAATAAATAGCTGATATAATTATTTATGATTCAATTTATCGACTGCAATACATTGACCAATGAATTCACTTCTGTTACATTTTAGAATAAAGAAGAAGGCTAATTTGAATTACTCATATTGATTTTTAAACAGCAAGTCAACCAGTTTTCAAAATTTACATAAAACCAATTGATTTAGAAAGAATCTGACAGCAAAATATGGGAAAGTGACATTTACAATGGCTGTAAACAAGAAAACACTGAATGACTTGAATTAATATTTTTGAGTATCAACAGCCTTATGTAATTGAGAACACCACTTACCTTATCAACAATATCTTTTCGCACAGAGGTCTGACACACCCAATAAGGAGGGCTCTGCAACAGTCTAGTGACAACCTCTGAATGTCCTTTAATGGAAGCAAGGTGAAGTGCAGTCCGATTGTCCTAATAAGTTCAAAGTGGGAAATGTTAAGTTCAAAAAAACTGTGAAAAACACTTTCAAGTTACTACTGTACTTAAGAACATAAACAGAGCTGGTAATCCCAAGAATCTCTACTAAATGGACAAATTTAAACAATGTAGCAGGTAAGGGTTTACAGTAATACATAAGATGGACACCATTTTCATGAATTGACAATACATGTACATAATAACCAGTAGAATTTTACAATCACCTGTAGAATTTCATGATATCACAAGCACATAAGATGTGATTAAAAGATGAAGATAAAAAAGGGCATCACTCATGTTTACTAGCATTCATACATTCTCTGTTTTCTCTCGGTTTTTATCATGTGAATGTCTGATGATCATTTTGTCTGTTTGTGGTTGTCCTTTCATTTTTTTCCCATTTTTGATGTATGCTAGAGGTGTTTGACACCTGTTTGTCTCTACCATTTACTGGCTTTGTTTTAGTCTTGACTTTGTAAGTATTGCTCAACTGTGATGCAAAGAAGTTTTCTCTTGCAGTATACCAGTACTTGTTTTATTATTTTTTGGAGTCTATGTTCAGTCTTGATATCTTTGAATGCCAGTGAGGAAGCATAATAAATAAATAAATAAATAATAAATAAATAAATAAATAAATAAAAGCAATACTGATCAAGTATGCTATCTTTAGCACTGAGGAAAATGCATCCCTCTTTTTTGGAAGCAAAATTATCTGAACGAGTATACTGAACGAAAGCCGGTATGCTATATAAGCCATGGTATCTTTAAACCAAATAATGTGCCATGATAGTTAACAACTACGCTTTATGATTTTTTCATCATATTACATTTGACATGGATACAATCTCCATTTTCGCTACATGTAAATGGAGATCAGGCCATAGTATGACCGAGCAATAAATGACAGACAGTCTGCAGTACTTGTTCTGACGTCGACGCTAATACTTGAGCGAATACAGAGTTGTCAATCCATTACATCCTATCTGTTTTTTATATTTTAAACATCCTGACAATTAAAGAAAACCATCAGGAAATTCCATGTTGTAGCACAGCTTAACTAGGCTGGTATCCCTGTATTCATTAACATTGCATGATGTTACTGTAACAATTCTAATGTTCATCAAATGCCTTTACGTACAGCAAAACAAGGATTAGTGATCCCTGGTGCGATATGTTCGCATCTGCTATAACTTGATGAGTTGCTTTTATTATGAAGTAAACACTGACAATCGTGCTGTTTTTGATAGCCAGATATATATTGTCATTTTATTGATATCAAGGATTTTTAAAAGCTGTTGTACCTTAATATTCTATGTAGTGTGTGTCCCGTGTACTACACTGCACTGCCCAATGCTATACAATAGTTCCGGCATGCCCTGATTTGAGGAGAATGTTAGTAACCTTGAGCTACTATGTAATAGCTGGATAGAATCACCATAAAACTTCGACCCAAGATAAGTTTTGTTTAATTTCCTTATTCAAATAGGATCATAGGATCATTATGAAAGAAATGTGCCATGCACCTGTTCCTTTTATGAGTGCTGTTACTGCTTATTACTTCAAAGCCTGTTCCACCAAATTAATTTGCATATGGTTGAATGGAACCTTAAATATCACCCAGATACTTAAGCCAGACAAACTCAGGCATTATTAACAATTCGTTGTTGAAAAAGACAAATTTGAGTAAACCTTATCAAAGTTTCAGAGATAATCAAAAGTTCTGAAAAAATTAGACATGGAATATTAGAATTATACTTTGCCAAGCACATGCTGTAGGATCTATGGAGATCATAATGCTGCTTGTTCAACATTCCTGAATGCAAAAATATCAGTTCTCACATTATGTTAAATTAAATACCTTTATAACTTCTGGTGTTGTGTTTGACCCAATGTGTATAAGAGTGTGAAAGACAAGTAACTTCTAATAAATATTAGCATTAAAGTGTGGAACCCTCTCATAAGTGTAAGTAATGATTAGTTTTCCCATTGTCAATTGTTTGGTGATTGACCTAAGGAAAGACTACAGGTAGGTAATGCTGAGCCAATGTTGGCAATCTTGCTGATAATACATGAAATTTACAATTTACAAATTTTTTTTTCAGAAATAGGTGGGTCTTGCAACCAACCATAGGTTGATTGATAGACCAGGTCAGCAGGCATAGGTCATCAAAATTTTATCAGTTTTTTTCGCTTTGTTTTCTTTCTGTATGTTAGATACTCACACTGTATATATAAAATATTTAATACAGATGATTTCTTGTCAAAACACGTACACTAGGCATTAGTTTCCGATTCAAGGAAATATCTCTGGAGTCACAGTCAAAAAATAACTTTCCAAGAGATCCATTGAACGATGATAATCACACAGGTGAAGTAACAAAACTCCATTATCTATCCTTAGTATTTGCTTTATGACCCTATTGTATAGTTCATATCAACCAGCTGTATCCAGACCTTGTGACAAAAATGCTCTGTTTGAAATGTCCTTTGGCAATGTGGGTCATCTTTCTCAAACTCAGTTTAATATATATTGAAAAAGGGTAATTCATGGGCTTTCTAAAGGATACCTCATTATTCTAATTATTTACACTCACATGCTGCTGCAGATAAATATAGTACAAGGTTTTGAAATAACATTTTACTTGACAGTACTTTTTTATTTCTGACAATAAATAATGTCTTTGACTGCAGTCACAGAGCTCTCAGCATCACTTTTTGTTTTAAATGTAACTGCAATTCTTGGGACAATTACTATGAAGCGCCTCAAATGTGTATAACCCTGTGAGTTGTCATTGCCGACTAGTTTTAAGACGTACTTAAACAATCATAGGAAATCCTCAACTGTCTTTTCTCAGTAAACCTTCAGATCAAAGGTAGATTAAGCAAAACTAAAAGCGCTAATCATTCTGGTTCAAGACGGCATTATTTTGATGATGATGTTTTGATGATCATGATAATGTTCATTTCTCATTTTCAATAACGTGAAGATCTGTCCCTTTTCCAGAGAGGAGATGGCAATTTTGCAATTTAGTTATCAGATAATTTTGACAACCATACACAATATTCTAAAGGAAGCTTAGGGAATAAGTTGCACCGATGCTGAAAAAAACATGGGGCCCGGGGGCACCGACGTCCTTTGTGCCTCCTTACTGTTTATTATTTGCCATAAATGTGAAATTTGGCAAAAAGTCAAATTGTTTGGACATAAATGAAAGTTAATATGAAAGTGAATCAAGAATAAGAGATGGAACTCAATAGGATCAACAATATCTAAAACAGGAAACGGTGAACTTATATGATACAGAAGGGGAGAAAATTCAGCCACAAACTATTGTAATATAATGGACAATGGCTAATCTAAACCAAATTACTTAAACTGGATTGTTGGCATTGATTACACATGTATTTATTGTCCATCAAATAGA
>LD377982.1:0-31191 GCA_001465055.1 Ptychodera flava | reverse complement strand
TCTTTACATGTATGCAGATGACACTGCTGCACAGGTCACCAGTACTAAGTTAAAGGAAATTGAAAATAAGCTTAATCAAGACATGTATCACATCACACACTGGTGTGAGTTTAATAACATGTGTATTAACTCACAGAAAACAAAAGTTATGGTCCTTGGAACTTCTCAAAGAAAAGCTAGAATAGATGAATCAATTCATGTGTTATGTAATGGAGATCAACTGGAGTGTGTTACACATGATAAATTATTGGGTATAATTATTGATGATACTTTAAGCTGGGAAAAACAAGTTAACTCTGTTTGTAAAAGTATCGCATTTAAGTTACTTCAACTCAAGCGTATTTGCCCCTTTCTAACTAAAAGGGCCATGATGAGTTTTTATAATTGTTTTATTTTACCCCATTTTGATTACTGTTCCAACATATGGGGCCACTGTTCTATCAAACTTTTAGGACGCATTGAGCGACTCCAGAAAGCTGTTGCGAGAGTTCTTTTAGATTGTGATTTTAATACTTCTAGTGAAGTTTTATTCCGTACACTGAATTGGATGCCATTCAGAAAACGGATTTTATATCATGAATCAATTTTAATGTATAAAGTACAAAACAATTTAGCTCCAGATTATTTGAATGTTTTTAAAAGGATACACAATATTCGAATACTAGATCTGCTGCCAGAGAAGATTTATACATTCCAAAACATAGAACACAGTTCTTTAAGAAAAGTTTTACATACAGTGGTGTAAAAATATGGAACAGTTTACCGGTTGACTTAAAGTCATGCTCCTCATTGCAGGCTTTTAAAGACAAATGTAAATTTCATTTTTTATGTGACACAGATGTTCAGTAGCGTAATATTGTTTATTGTCCATTTGTCCATTTGTTTATTGTACCTATTGTATGTTTTGCCTTTCATGTCTTCATGGATGTGTGCAATTTTTAATGTATATATTGTAAATTTTAATGATTTCTCGACACTGTGTGAGAAGAGCCATTGGCTCAACAGTTTATCGAGGTTAAGTAAAGTCTAAATAAAGAAAAAATAAATAAAGAAGTAATAATTGCCGCGGTGTGAACACAACCAAGTATGAAATCTAGAGTCTATGAATATGTCTTATTAAGCGGAGATTTCAAACACCCTGCACATGTGTATGTTTTTTTTCACCACACTTTTTAGCTCACGTGTGTAAACACGTGGGCTAATGTCAAAGCGATGTCTGTCTGTCTGTCCGTGTGTGTGTGTGTGTCTATCTGTCTGTTTACACGATAACTCAAAAACGCCTTAGCGGATTCAAGTCAGATTTGGTACACAGGTGCCAAATGCTACTTGCAAGAACTGATTAGATTTTGGTTAGTGTGGCTTCCGTATTAATGAAGTTATGCAATATCGTTTTTTCCGCACAATAATTTCCCCATGGAGACGGTAATGACAGTGTAGATATGTATCAAGAAATACTGCACAAAATTTCATAAAACTTTTCACAGATGACAATTTCAGAACATTATGATGATACTGTGAGTGTCATGTCAATTACCTTCTCATTTGCATATTTAATGAACTGTTGTTATTAGTGAGATAACGCTGAAATTCCTGCACCAAACTTGATGATACTTGCAACAAATATTGATCTGATATATATCTAATTATACTAAGAAGCATTGGGCTGTGTCGAGTTAATAAATAGGTCATTTGCATATTTTATGAAGATTTGTAATTAGTCATATAACTCCGACATAACTTCACCAGATGTGATGAGATCTGCTACAGATACTGATCCGACTGATATCTAACTGTGGTGCAAAGCATTTAGTTGTGTGAAATTAATTAAGGGTTCATTTGCATATTTAATGAACTTTGTAATTAGGTATATAACTGTGAAATTACGGCACCCAAGTCTTTGAAATTGGGTACAGATATTGTTTTGATAATTATCTAATTGTACTGAGAAGCATTTGGCAGTGTCAAGTTAACAAATAGGTCATTTGCACATTTTATGAAGTTTTGTAATTAGTGATATAACTCCAAAATAACTGCACCAAATGTGATGAAATCAGCTGCAGATACTGATCCGACAGATATCTAATGGTGGTGTAGAGCATTTACTTGTGTAAAGTTAATTAAGGGTTAATTTGCATATTTAGTGAACTTTGTAATTAGTGATATTACACCAAAATTACAGCGTTAAATTTGATGAAACTTGCTACAGATGTTGATATGATAAATATCCAATTGTACTAAGAAGCATTGAACAGTGTCAAGTTAAGAATTAGCTCATTTGCATATTCATGAAGATTTATAATTAGTCATATAACTCCGAAATAACTGCATAAAAATGTGATGAAAACTGCTGCATATACTGATCTGACAGATATCTATCTGTGTTGTAAAGCATTTAGTAGTGTAAAGTTAATAAAGGGTTCATTTGCATATTTAATAAACTTTGAAATTAGGTATATACCTCTGAAATTACGGCACCAAATTTTGTGAAACATGCTACAGATATTGATTTGATAAATATTTAATTGTGCTATGAATCATTGAACAGTGTCAAGTTAATTTAGGGATTATTTGCATATTTAATGAACTTTGTAATTAGTGACATTACTCTAAAATTACAGCATTAAATTAAATAAAACGTGCTACCAATGTTGATCTGATGGATATCTGATTGTCCTATGAAGCATTGAGCAGTGTCAAGTTAATGAACAGCTCATTTGCATATTTAATAAAGTTTTGTAATTAGTCATATAACTCCGAAATAACTGCATCAAATGTGATGAAAACTGCTGCATATACTGATCTGACAGATATCTATCTGTGTTGTAAAGCATTTAGTAGTGTAAAGTTAAAAAAGGGTTCATTTGCATATTTAATAAACTTTGAAATTAGGTATATACCTCTGAAATTACGGCACCAAATTTTGTGAAACATGCTACAGATATTGATTTGATAAATATTTAATTGTGCTATGAATCATTGAACAGTGTCAAGTTAATTTAGGGATTATTTGCATATTTAATGAACTTTGTAATTAGTGACATTACTCTAAAATTACAGCATTAAATTAAATAAAACGTGCTACCAATGTTGATCTGATGGATATCTGATTGTCCCATGAAGCATTGAGCAGTGTCAAGTTAATGAACAGCTCATTTGCATATTTAATAAAGTTTTGTAATTAGTGATTAAAATCTGAGAGTACTGTGCGAAGTTTAAAAAACCTGCTTCACATAGTGATAATATATATCTTATTGTTCTGAGAAGCGTACTACTATTAATGAACCTGTTGTGAAACACGTGAGCATATTCAGTTCATATCTGGTTACTTTATGAATCACCAATATTGGTGATGGTTTATTTCAGTCAGTCTGTCAGACCATGAAATAGAGTGGTTTCCTACCAGTGACATGCAAATGAGCAGATGTCGAAAGCTGATTCAATTGATAGTGTAAATTATAGATTTCATGGTCATGGATATCATCAGCACAATGGGTTGTGCGTGTATGGCAAATGAAAAGCTTGTCAGTGGTTGACTGGTCAAATGAAGGGGTGTGAATATTGAAATAATTTTGATATCAATGAAGGAAAACTAAAAATTATTTAACACAAGGATGGCGGCCATGTTGAATTTCAAATATCAGTAAATCATGGGTTATTTTTTTCTCTAGTACCAAAATTTGCACGGAGACCCCCGATTTGTATTCTTGGTTTTGAAAGAGAATGGTTGAAATATTTCTTAAGCAAAGTTTGAGCAAAAGTTTAGGTCTTTCACTTTCGAGGCGCATACTACGTCAACAGGAAAACTCCTGACCATAACTATCGTAACGGATGACCATATTTATCATCACATCGTCGAAGGCCAACCTTTGAGTCGATGCAATGAGAATTCTAGTTGAAGACCATAGGAATATTATGTCACACATTGTACACATTCGATTTTCTACACTGTATACCACAATCCCAAACAACAATCTTAAAATTAGGTTGTCATCATCGGTTAAACAAGCCTTCTGTCATAAGAATGGTAGTCACTAGTATGAATACATTGTTATCAAGCATAACTCAAACTCTTCTAGTAATTACAGTTATGCAAAACGCAAATGCACTGATACTGAAGTAATTAAGATGCTAATTGACAACATATACATCATATTTGCTGTCATGACAACCAGGCAAACTATAAGCATTTGTATGGGGACGAACTACGCACCACTTCATGCAGACTTCATATGGAGCTGGGTTCATATAAAGCTGAGTTCATGCAGTCTCTTCATAGTTCCGGCAGTAAAAGAGTTGCAAAGTGTTTTACACCCATAGATATATCGATGATCTGATTAGTGTGAACAATTCTGGGATTTCGAAGTACCTACATCACATCTATCAAGATAAATTAGAAATAAAAGAAAACAAGAGAATGTGTGAGCTCAGCGTCACACTGTGATCTATTTTTGGAAATTAGACTAAATTACACACTAAGCTGTATGACAAAAGGAAAGAATTTAATTTTGAAATCATAAACTTTCCCTACTTAAACAGTAATATTCCACCTGGTCCATCTTATGGTGTATACAGTTAAAATGGGGCAAATTATTAATATATATTATCTGCTTTTGCTAGGTGTAATCATGTTGCAACGGTTTTATTATCAGTATGCGAATTCTTCTTGAACATCTTCACAAGTAGACAAGCTAATGGTTTAGGGACTCCAAATAAAGTGAACAGATGTGAACTAAATGTGCTTACGTAGTTTACAACAGCTTCATTACATAGTAGTACGCTTCACAGAACAATCAGATACCTGTAAGATCATTATATGTAGCAGGTTTCATCAATTTTCGTACAGTTCCCTCGGAGTTAAATGACTAATTTCAAAATTCATTTAATATGCAAATGAGCTTTTCATTAACTTGACACTGCTCAATGCTTCATGACACCATTAACTATCTATCAGATCAACATCTGTTGCACGTTTCATAAAATGTAATGCTGTAATTTCGGAGTTATATCACAAATTACAAAGCCCATTGAATATGTAAATCAACCATTAATTAACCTGACACTGCTAAGTGTTTCACGCGACAATTAGATATTAATCAGATCACGATATCATCATGATGTTCTGAGATTGTCATTAGTGAACAGTTTCATGAAGTTTTGTTCAGTATTTCTTGATATAAGTCGACACTTTCATTACTGTCTCCATAGGAAACCATTATATGAGCCAGATGCGAACTGAATGTGCTCACATGTTTTACAACAGGTTCATCAATAGTAGTACACTTCACTGAACAATAAGATAGATGTTATATCATTATATGCAGCAGGTTTCATCAATTTTAGCACATTACCCTCAGAGTTAAATCACTAATTACAAAACCTTATTTCATATGCAAATGAGCTGTTCATTAACTTGACACTGCTCAATGCTTCATGGGACAATTAGATACCTATCAGATCAATATAGGTAGCACGTTTCATCAACTTTAATTCTGTAAAAGTAGAGTAACATCACTAATTACAAAGTTCATTAAATATGCAAATGAACCGCTGAACACTGCTCAATGTTTCATAGCACAATTAGATATTTATCAGATAAATATCTGTAGCAGGTTTCACATAATTTGGTGCCGTAATTTTAGAGTTATATACCTAATTACTAATTTCATTAAATGAATCCTTGCTTAACTTCACACTACTAAATGCTTTACAACACAGTCAGATATATGTTGGATCAGTATCTGCAGCAGATTTCATCAAATTTTGGTGCACTCATTTCGGAGTTATATGACTAATTACAAAACTTCGTAAAATATGCAAATAAGGTATTTATTAACATGACAATGCCAAATGTTTCTAAATACAATTAGATATATTTCAGATAAATATTTGTTGTATGTATCATCGAAATTCGTGCAGGAATTCAAAGTTATGTCACTAATTACAAAAGTTCATTTAATATGCAAATGAACAGATAATTGACATGACACAGTCATCAGCATTATGTTCTTAGATTATCATCTCTGAAAAGCTTGGCACAATGGATTATTGCTGTGCAAATTATCAAAACACATTAAAAACTATATAACATAATACAACATAAGCGTGTGGTGTGTTATAAACACCTATAACCTGGTCTTTATTCGGGCTATAGCGCCCCTTCATTACCCCTCATGGCAGTATGGTACCAGAATCACATCCCTATACCCCTCGGCCTATGGCCTCGGGGAACAGCGAGGTGTTTCTGGTAACACAGGGCCCCTCGGGGTAAAAGAAGGGCGCTATATCCCTCACGACCCGGCAATAAGTGTTTATGAAAGTGTATCTTCGTTTGGCCATTTAAAGAAAATTCTTTGTTTGCCGTCCTTACATTTTTGAAAAACCTACCAGCTAGTCAGGGAAAAAAATCCAACACAGACAAAACACACGCTGTATTAACATATGCTCAAATTTTATTTGGTTTCCTTTGAAAAAATAATATTTCTATTTGTAATAGTCTTAATATTGTGTGTTTATTTCTTAATTTTCTCTGAAAACCTACCGGCGCGCGGACGGAAAACAAATAACTTTATTTGAAGCGCCTAAATCATGTTTATTTCGTTCAATCTTTTTTTTCTCCGTAGTTTTAGCGCCTAAAATGGGAGATAGCAAAATCAATTATTGAGCGATCGTCTCCGGATAGACATTCAACCCTAGCGACTGATCACTATTGACGACAAGGATACGAAGCATGCTAACACGGATACGCCATTGGAAACGACGCAGATGATTAAAACGATATAACGCTGACTTGGCGAAGGGCAAGCTTAATGCTCTGATAAGCCCATTAAAACGTGACATTCTAAAAGTTTACACTACTCTCATTGCAATTATCTTAATGTATTTTATCATTCAACTAGTTCCGCCGCTAATTGAGCTTGCTATCAAAATAAAAATGTTCTTTTACTCCACCTGACGCTTCTTTGCTTGGCGAGGCCCTGGTGTGGCACTGGTGAAACATTTCAGTGCTTTGGGAGGTTGGGGGGTATTTTATCATGGCCAGCGACAGCTCTCGTACAATCAGAACGATGCACTAGCGTTACTGACATGTCAATATAATTTTCTTATAATTTGCATATTTTCATTATTTTAACATGTTCAACAGTGAGTACGTTCACTCGGCCAATTATCTTCCAGCAATACAACATATTTTTTTTACTATAACATGTTCTATATATGTTTGCGTGACTTCTTGGTTAAGTTCTTGTTGGAATCAAAGTTGACGAGGCCATCACCGGCATGTAAAATGTGATAGTTGTTTGATGTTTTGAAAAGGAATATTGGCAAGTAACGTCATGTACAATAAATCGAATATGCTCGGTTCGACATCATCTGCACGACGTGAACCTCAATAAACATTCGGTTAATTTGTGACATCGACCAGCATCCTACAATTATGGTAGCTTTGTTAATGTTTTTAAGTACACATATTTCCGCTCTGTTTCTGTTGATTTTCATTCCATTGCTTTATAATGCGATGAAAAATAAAAAAAGTTTGTTGCTCATCTTAGACATATAGCAAAAATGATGCGATGACTTGGGTTTTTTTCTTCTCATTTTTTATTCTTCAACCAACCACACGCAGAGAATCAGGGAAAGAATGTAGGAGTGCATGCAGAGATAAACGCACAGCAGTGTTGCTCTAGTATGTTTGTTTAGCAACAGTTCTGCGGTTTGCCTTTAGTGCAGCAATGCACAGTTTTGAGAGCTTAAAGGGATATAGTCGTCGGAACTGCGCCTTTGCGAGTTTCTTCTTTACAAACAATGTATTTCGTGCACGATATCAAGGTGCACCTCATCATCAGAGCTGCAACATTTAAATTATATGATGATAGATTATGACAGACATGTTTTAACTGTCATCAATCACCATTTTGCCTTGGATACATTGTTGCTATGGGTCGTATTGGTCCCATACTTATGCCGATCTAGCTAATCGACTTCCAGATAAGTTCTTGTCAGCTTCTTGTGTCACAAATTCTTTGATACGTAAAACCGTTTAAAGAACACCATAACCAGTATCATAGCTGCTAACTGGATTGAGATATGGCTCGAAGGAGCCATTTTGTCGGTCACCTTAGGTTTTCATGCAAAGTAAAGATTACACAAGCCAATCACTTCCAGGAATGGATTCCTTTACCCCATTTACCTGGCAATAGGCACAAAAATCACTATCACAGCATCTCATAGAGCTGATATATGACCATTTTGACGGTCATCTCGAATATTTCAAAATGTCAAAGGATGCCAGGGTGGCAACATGCAGTACCTGATTGAGTAGGCAAGCACCATTGCGGGGTCAATTTGAAGGTAGCTGTGTTTGTGCATTAGACTATTAGTAACCTTTCCTTACCTATGATATGAGGAACTATGACCCTAATCAATACAAATATGAGCTGCAATAACAGATAAAAGGAATACTAGTTAAGCACATAAAGTAGAAGATTAAAGCTGAAAGCAGCTTCACGGGGCCAAGAAACTTGCAAATACTGGCAAAGTTACAAGAATGGAAATTAATAACCCTCTGATGCGGTTAGATGCTTCATCCCGTCAAATTGAATGCATGTAGCTCTTGTGGTCACTGATTTATTGGCATATTTATGAAATCGAAGTCAAAGGTCATCTGGATCTCTTGAAAATATTGGCCAAAATGTGTTTCAAACTTATCCTTGTATACCAAAAATCAGACCGAAAGCTTTATGGTTATCCCAGAATTTGATATGTACATATTTAATAAAGTACAGGGTGTGGTGCCTTTAGGTAGTTCATACCATTAAATATTGAGGCAGCAGTTGTGGTTACTTATTTATAAGCGGATTTATGAAATCGAGAACAAAAGTCATCTGGGTCACATAGCGTTTTGGCAATAAACTTTGTTCCAATATTTATCCCTATATACAAAAAATCAGACCTGTAACTACATTTGCTAGCCCAGAATTAGATACGTATGTAAGAAATGATGTCAGGATGTGGCACCATGAGTTCCCCTAACATACCGAATGTGATGAGAGTGAATTTTGGGTTACTGATTTATGGGCATATGTACATATGCGAGGTCAAAGGTCATCAAAGTGACGTGTCATTTTGTCAATACAATTTCCTTCCTCAGTTATCCCTGTAGCCCAGAATTAGGTATACACATAGTTAATGAGGTGCAGGATGTAGCGCCGTAAGGTTCCCGTAAATTAAGGGTGTAACACTTGCAGTTATTGATTTTAGGCATATATGCATATTTGAGGTAAAAGGTCGTCGAGGTCACGTGACCAAAACACCCCCGAAACCTTGCTTCCATATAGTTGCCCCTTTTTGTCAAAAGTCAGACCTCTAGCTCTATTGGTTGGCCCAGAATTAGATATGTGCATAATTGATGAAGTACGGGATAGAGTGAGGGTAAAAGGTCAGGGGGTAACCCCGAAATTTAGGTTTGCAATATCGTCCCTCACTGGTCATTGTAAATAGACAACAGCCCCGTTAGACTCTTATGCAGACCAGAATAGTCATAGCCATACCCAGCTGTAGAGTTAAAGGGCAGGTCAAAGGGCATAGAAAAATTCTGGAAAATAATAGTTTAAAAATCTTCTTCTGAAATTCGACAAAATCGGCTGTTAAAGCGACTTTGAATGCAGCTGCCCCTTGTTAAGCCAAGCAAAGCTCACTTTACTTAATTACTAAAATACATATGCCATTGTATCGGAAAGATAAAAAAATTATTGGACCGTAAATATTGCATTGTGGGTGGTTTTTCCATTCAAACAAAAGATACACCATCGTTTCCTAGTGAGAGACCCGCCACAGAATGGTTGTGTTTTGGCTGTTGCGTTTTCTCTGTGTTGGCGTGATTCCTGGCACTATACTGTGCGATGTTTCAGGTCAGTTAAGCTAAATGCGTACTCTTTTCTGAATATCACTAAAGTCTCATGTATGAAAAAGTCTATGGTTGGGAATAAGAGATTAGAAATAAGAGTAATGTGTACGACACATCTTTCTGTTGTAACAACAACAAAAATGTAGGGTTAATTCCTCGCAATTTAACCGATACACAGTACCTGCCTACTTATTTATTAGACTGTACGATAGCGAAATACGGTCTAAATGTGCATTGAATATCAGTATTTACTGGTATTATTTTGATCTGAGGACATTTTTGAATTGAACTTTTAATTTTTACCAATATTTTTTTCGTCGTCCGGAAAGGAAATGCATTGAAGTAATTTGGATCGTAGGGCCGAAGACTTAAGGCTGTACGATCGGTAAAATTAAAAGTAATGTCATTTCTCTAAATTCTCCTTTGCAAGTATTATGATAATGTGTGATAAAATAAAGGAGTCAAAAATTTCCTTGGGATACCTAGTATTAGATGGGGTGTTTGTGAGGAATGGGTGGGTTCAACATTCATTAGACTGTACTTGCAGTAAGTTGTGGGAGCATACATTGTTTGATTGAAAATAGTTCATACCCATGCCTGTTTTTTCTTGTTCACTGATCAACAAAAGCTGTACTATTACAAGGGCAATTACAGTAAGTGTTTGAAATACAAGTACCATTGACACCGCGCTCGTTTTTGAGATATATGACCATGAATTTTGCCATTTATGAGAAAAAATGCTGAGTCAGCATTTTTCCATCAATGCATTTTCTTTGGACGAAATAATTCAATGCTGTTTATCTCAAAAGATAGTGCGGTGACCATATCATTTTATTTGATCACTATTATTTATTTCTCTTGACTGAGCTTTGTGCAAATTTTCGTGAAAATGACAATAGTAGAAATTGATTTTCCAGCAAATTTCGATGTAATCCTATGGGAAGTGACAAATTCCACGCGCGTGTACCGCTCGTACATCATTAAGGAAATTATTTGTTCCATGCTGTTATCTGTTGCGAGAAAAGAAAGCAATTTAGGTAGAAGGTGTGAAATTCGTCTACATTTCCAATCATAATACCACTGGAATAAGATAGCGATATTGTATTATCCTATCTAAATGCATTTATATCTGACTTAGTTACTCACTGTCCTTCCATCGAAACAAATACTTCAACATAGTTACGTTCAAGTTGAGTCGCGAGTTAAGTGTAATACAAACTGACGGCTCGGATTCAAACTATGATCATGTAAAACGGAAGACTTTGTTCTTTTTGTTAATGCAGTGTTGTCCGTTTACTAAAAATATAATTTTCAGCAGGTTTTTCGCGCTTACACAGGTAAAAAGTACCTCTACTCAGCACGATACAGACTTGTATGTATGAACGGCATGAAGTCAAATGGGATAGTACAAGTTTAAGCAAAAGTTTAAGTCTTTTACTTTCGAGGCGCATACTATCTTAACAGGAAAACTCCTGGCCATAACTTTTGCAAGGATGACCATATTTATCACCACATCATCGAAGGTCATCCTTTTAGTCGATGCAATGAGAAGCCTAGCTGAAGACCATAGGAATGTTATGTCACACATAGAACACATTTGACTTTTCTACTCTGTATACCACAATCCCACACAACAAGCTTAAAATTAGGTTGTCATCATTGGTTAAACAAGCCTTCTATCACAAGAATGGTAGCCACCAGTATGAATACATTGTTATCAAGCTAAACTCAAGCAATTTTAGTAATTACAGTAATGCAAAACGCAAATGCACTGATACGGAAGTCATTAAGGTGCTAATTGATAACATATACATCACATTTACTGTAATGACATCCAGGCAAACTATAGGCATTCGTATTGGGACGAACTATGCACCATTTCTTGCAGACTTCATATGGAGCTGGGGCATATGAAGCTGAGTTCATGTAGTCTCTTCATAGTTCCGGCACTAAAATAGTTGCACAGTATTTAAGGGGGCGCTGCACCTTACACAGCGTATTTTGCTCAAAATGACCTTTTTGCAAATATTCATTCAATTTTAATTAATTTGTTAACCAAAAATTGAAATATTGGTTGAGTTCACCTTGTAGCTTGTCAAGCAGTCGTATGTTGCGTGATAAAGAAGGGTTAATTTATGCAAATATATGCAAATCACCCGATTTCCTGGCTTCTCTTCCTCCCAATTTCAAAATTTCCAAAGAATTTAACTCCACTCTTGCTAGCTCAAATTTTCTGAAATTTTCACATTATGTTCCTTGAATACTATGTTACAAAACAACTATTTTGTTAGGTGATTAAATTCTTACATTTTGATAAAGAGGCATTTTAGTTTTGCTAATCATGATTTTAATCACTTTTTTGAGTGTCAGTCTTTCAACCTTTGCCATTTTAGAATGAGTATAGATAATGCAAAATAAAATAATTGTTTTTTTCTACATATACTCTTCTTTCCAGTGAAATATTACATTTCAGAAAATAGCATCATGTTTTTGACTTAAGGTAATTTTTATCATTAATATTGAAAATTGAGGTTTTTACCCCAAATATACATCCACTTCATCCTTCAAATAAACTACTGACACCATACTAACCTTTAGAGTGTCTGCGTTTTGAAAATATATAGTATGAGGGGGTTTTCTCGACACCTTTGATGAGAAATATTGCTTTGAAAAAAAACTGTATTGGCAATATGCTGCTCCACCTTAAAACACAATAAAGTAAACAGATATGAACTGAATGTGCTTACGTGGTTTACAACAGCTTCATTACATAGTAGTACGCTTCACAGAACAATCAGATACCTGTAAGATGAATATATATAGCAGGTTTCATCAATTAAGTACAGTTCTCTCGGAATCAAATCGCTTATTTCAAAAATTCATTTAATATGCAAATGAGCTTTTCATCAACTTGACACTGCTCAATGCTTCATGAGACAATTAGATATCTATCAGATCAACATCTTTTGCACGTTTCATCAAATGTAATGCTGTGATTTTGGAGTTATATCACAAATTACAAAGGCCATTAAATAGTATGCAAATGAACCCCTAATTATCCTGATACTGCTCAGTATTTTACGCGACAATTAGATATTTATCAGATCACGGTATCATCACAATGTTCTGAGATTGTCATTAGTGAACGGTTTCATGAAATTTTGTTCAGTATTTCTTGATATATGTCGACACTTTCATTACTGTCTCGATAGAAAACCATTATATGAGCCAGATGTTAACAGAATGTGCTCACGTATTTTACAATATTAGTACGCTTCACTGAACGATCAGATATCTGTTATATCATTATATGTAGTAGGTTTTATCAATTTTCGCACAGTAATCTCGGATTTAAATCACTAATTATAACACTTAATTTAATATGCAAATGAGCTGTTTATTAACTTGACGCTGTTCAATGCTTTATGGGACAATTAGATACCTATCAGATCAACATAGGTAGCACGTTTCATCAACTTTAATTCTGTAATAGTTGAGTAATCTCACTAATTACAAAGTTCATTAAATATGCAAATGCACCGTTGAACACTGCTCAATGTTTCAAAGCACAATTAATTATTTATTAGATAAATATCTGTAGCAGGTTTCACAAAATTTGGTGCAGTAATTTTAGAGTTATATACCTAATTACTAGTTTCATTAAATATGTAAATGAACCCTTAATTAACTTCACACTACTAAATACTTTACAACACAGTCAGATATATGTTGGATCAGTATCTGCAGCAGATTTCATCAAAGTTGGTGCGGTCATTTCGGAGTTATATGACTAATTACAAAATTTCATGAAATATGCTAATGAGCTATTTATTAACTGGATACTGCCAAATGCTTCTAAGTACAATTATACATATATATATATATATATATATATATATATATATATATATATATATATATATATATATATATATATATATATATATATATATATATGATCAATATTTTTTGCATTTATCATAAAATTTTGTGCAGGAATTATAGAGTTATGTCACCAATTACAAAAGTTCATTAAATATACAAATGAACAGATAATTGACATGACACAGTATCAGCATAATGTTATGAGATTGTCATCTTTGAAAAATTTCATAAAATCTCTTGCAGAAATCCTTGATAAATGTCGACACTGTCATTACTGTCTCCATTGGGAAACCATTATATGAAAAAAAATGATATTGCAAAACGTCATTAATATGTAAGCTATACTAACGAAAATCGTATCAGTTCTTGCAATTAGCATATGGTACCTGTCTACAAAATCTGACTCGAATCAGTTCAGGCGTTTTTGAGTTATTGTGTAAACAGACAGACAGACAACAGACAGACAGACAGACAGACAGAAAGACTGACAGACAGACAGACACACGAACAGACAAAGAGGCATCGCTGTGACATTAGCTCACGTATGTGAACACGTTGGCTAAAGATTGTCATTATTTTTGAAATTGACTTTTATTTATTTACATTGCTTCACCTTACAAGAGGTTTCTTACGAAACAGCCCAGAACCCGGCATTGATTTTGATAGGTTCTTTCATGAAGAACATCACGTTTCGAGATGAATATTTACTTTTTGCTGGACCTTGGAAAATGTACAAGGCTAGCGCAAAAACTGAGTGCATATTCAGTGCATAATAGACCATGGGAAAATCCCCCGCGCGGCCGCGTATACTCGAGATTTCAGTACAACGGGCGACATGTTGAACGAGCAGCTAGGCGACTGTTATAGTGAGAACAATGACCGCACATTGAGCGTATAGCCATCAGCGAATTAATATTTATTGTTATAGCACCCCACATGCTCATTCCGTGTCCCGATTCGCCAGAATACGTCACATGACGATAAAATAGGTACGCCTAGTCCCCATCGGATCGACAAAAGTGACGTCAGAGGGTATTGTTTCAAAAGCTATTTCCTTAGGGAAATAGTGTTGACCAAATTTGGAAAAGTGCCCGGTCACGTGATAATAGTTTCTCCTGCAGCTTTACAACAATGGCGGGTGACTTGAACGTGATGTGAGTCCGGGATAAGCGACGACACTCTCTCTAAAACAGATTTTCCAACATTTTCCAACATTCCAACAGCGTAGAAACTTGAACAGCTCATCGACGATAAAGATTAAAGTGTAACTAAGGATGTCGCTGGGTATGCTTCGACTATTTTTTGAAAGAAAGTGGTACCACGTACAACTGAAACAGCTGTGGAAACATCGCCCAGTAAACTTGTCACAATGGATTGTTGCCGTGCAAAATATCAAAACACATTAAAAACTATATAACATAATACAAAATAAGCGTGTGGGGTGTTATAAAACACCTATAAGCTGGTCTTTATTCGGGCAATAGGGCCCGTTTATTACCCCTCGTGGCCGTGTTTTACCAGAAACACATCGCTATACCCCTCGGCATACTGCCTCAGGCACTAGTGATGTGTTTCTGGTAACACACGGCACCTCGAGGTAATAGACGGGCGCTAGAGGCCGAATAAAGACCAAGCAATAAGTGTTTACAATAGTACATCTACATTTGGCCATTTAAAGAAAATTCGTTGTTTACCGTCCTTACATTTTTGACAAACCTACCAGCTAGTCAGGGGAAAAATCCAACACAGACAAAACACACGCTGTATTAACATATGCTCAAATTTTCTTTGGTTTCCTTTGAAAAAAAGAATATTTCTATTTGTAATAGTCTTAACATTGTGTTTAGTTTCTTAATTTTCTCTGAAAGCCTACCAGCACGCGGACGGAAAACAAATAATTTTATTTCAAGCACCTAAGTTGTGTTTCTTTCGTTAAATGTTTTTTCTGTCCGTAGTTTTAGAGGCTACAATGGGAGATAGCAAAATCAATTATTGAGTTATCGCCTTCGGATAGACATTCAACCCTACTGACTGATCACTGCTGACGACAAGGATACGAAGCATGCTCACACGGATACGCCAGTGGAAACGACGCAGATGATTAAAACGATATAACGCTGACTTGGCGAAGGGCAAGCTAAATGCTCTGATAAGCCCATTAAAACGTGACATGCTAAAAGTTTACACTACTCTCATTGCAATTATCTTAATGTATTTTATCATTCAACTAGTTCCGCCGCTAATTGAGCTTGCTATCAAAATAAAAATGTTCTTTTACTCCACTTAACGCTTCTTTGCATCGCGAGGCCCTTGTGTGGCACTGGTGAAAAATTTCAGTGCTTTGGGAGGTTGGGGGTATTTTACTATTGCCGGCTACAGCTCTCGTCCAATCAGAACGATGCACTAGCGTTACTGACATGTCAATATAATTTTCTTATAAATGTGCATATTTTCATTATTTTAACATGTTCAACAGTGAGTACGTTCACTCGCCCAATTATCTTCCAGCAAGACAACATATTTCTTTACAATAACATGTTCTATATGTGTTTGTGTGACTTCTTGGTTAAGTTCCTGTTGGAATCAAAGTTGACGAGGCCATCACCAGCATGTAAGATGTTATAGTTGTTTGACGTTTTGAAAAGGAATGTTGGCAAGTAACCTCATGTACAATAAATCGAATATGCTCGGTTCGACATCATCTGCATGACGTGAACCTCAAAAAACACCCGGTTAATTTGTGACATCGACCAGCATCCTACAATTATGGTAGCTTTATTAATGTTTTTAAGTACACATATTGCCGCTCTGTTTCTGTTGATTTTCATTCCAGTGCTTTATAAGGCCAGGAAAAATAAAAACAGTTTGTTGCTCATCCTAGGCATATTGCAAAAATGATGCGATGACTTGGGTTTTTTCTTCTCATTTTTTATTCTTCAAATCACACGCAGAGAATCATGGAAACAACGTAGGAGTGCGCGCAGAGATAAATGCACAGCAGTGTTGCTCTAGTATGTTTGTTTAGCAACAGTTCTGCGGTTTGACTTTTCGTGCAGCAATGCACAGTTTTGAGAGCTTAAAGGGATATAGTCGTCGGAACTGCGCCTTTGCGAGTTTCTTCGTTACAAGCAATTATTTCGTGCACGATATCAAAATGCACCTCATCATCATTGCTGCAACATTTAAATTATATGATGATAGATTATGACAGTTAGTATTAACTGTCATCAATCACCATTGTGCCTTGGATACATTGTTGCTTTATGCGTCGTATTGATCCCATACTTATGCCGATCTAGCGAATCGACTTCCAGATAAGTTCTTGTCAGCTTCTTGTGTCACAAAATCTTTGATCCCTAAAACCGTTTAAAGAACACCATAACCAGTATCATAGAACTGGATTGAGATATGGCTCGAAGGAGCCATTTTGTCGCTCACCTTAGGTTTTCATGCAAAGTAAAGATTACACAAGCCAATCACTTCCAGGAATGGATTCCTTTACTTCGTTTACCTGGCAATGGGCATAAAAATCACTATCATAGCGTCTCGTAGAGCCTATATATGACCATTTTGACGGCCATCTTGAATATTTCAAAATACGAAAGAGTGCTAGGATGGCATCATGCAGTACCTGATTCAGTAGGCAAGAACCATTGCGGTGTCAGTTTGTAGGTAGCTGTGTTTGTGCACTAGACTATTAGTGTCCTTTCCTTTACTATGCTGTTTGGAACTTTGACCCTATCAATAAAAATATGAGCTGCAATAACAGGTGAAAGGAATACTAGTTTAGAACATAAAGTAGAAGATTAAAGCTGCAAGCAGCTTTACGGGGCCCAAAAACTTGCAAATACTGGAAAGTTACAAGAATGATAATAAAGAACTCTCCTAATGCGTTTAGGTGCTCCATCCCATCAAATATCATGTATGTAGCTCTTGTGGTTACTGATTTATCGGCATTTTGTGAAATCGAAGTCAAAGGTCGTCTGGATCTCTTGAAGATATTGGCCAAAAGTTTGTTTCAAAAATTATCCATGTATACCAAAAATCAGACCGCTAGCTTTATTGGCTAGCCGAAAATTAGATATGTGCATATTTAATGAGGTACAGGGTGTGGTGCCTTTAGGTGAACGTGGTGTGAGTCCGGGATAAGCGACGACACTCTCTCTAAAACAGATTTTCCAACATTTTCCAACATTCCAACAGCGTAGAAACTTGAATAGCTCATCGACGATAAAGATTAAAGTGTAACTAAGGATGTCGCTGGGTATGCTTCGACTATTTTTTGAAAGAAAGTGGTACCACGTACAACTGAAACAGCTGTGGAAACATCGCCCAGTAAACTTGTCACAATGGATTGTTGCCGTGCAAAATATCAAAACACATTAAAAACTATATAACATAATACAAGATAAGCGTGTTGGGTGTTATAAAACACCTATAAGCTGGTCTTTATTCGGGCAATAGGGCCCGTTTATTACCCCTCGTGGCCGTGTTTTACCAGAAACACATCGCTATACCCCTCGGCCTACTGCCTCAGGCAATAGCGATGTGTTTCTGGTAACACACGGCACCTCGAGGTAATAGACGGGCGCTAGAGGCCGAATAAAGACCAAGCAATAAGTGTTTACAATAGTACATCTACATTTGGCCATTAAAAGAAAATTCGTCGTTTACCGTCCTTACATTTTTGAAAAACCTACCAGCTAGTCAGGGGAAAAAATCAAACAAAGACAAAACACACGATTTATTAACATATGCTCAAATTTTCTTTGGTTTCCTTTGAAAAAATAATATTTCTATTTGTAATTGTCTTAATATTGTGTTTAGTTTCTTAATTTTCTCTGAAAGCCTACCAGCACGCTGACGGAATACAAATAATTTTATCTGAAGCACCTAACTTGTGTTTATTTCGCTTAATGTTCATTCTCTCCGTAGTTTTAGAGGCTACAATGGGAGATAGCAAAATTAATTATTGAGTAATCGCCTTCGGATAGACATTCAACCCTACTGACTGATCACTCCTGACGACAAGGATACGAAGCATGCTCACACGGATACCCCAGTGGAAACGACGCAGATGATTAAAACGATATAACGCTGACTTGGCGAAGGGCAAGCTAAATGCTCTGATAAGCCCATTAAAACGTGACATGCTAAAAGTTTACACTACTCTCATTGCAATTATCTTAATGTATTTTATCATTCAACTAGTTCCGCCGCTAATTGAGCTTTCTATCAAAATAAAAATGTTCTTTTACTCCACCTAACGCTTCTTTGCATCGCGAGGCCCTGGTATGGCACTGGTGAAAAACTTCAGTGGTTTGGGAGGTTGGGGGGTATTTTACTATGGCCGGCGACAGCTCTCGTCCAATCAGAACGATGCACTAGCGTTACTGATATGTCAATATCATTTTCTTATAATTTGCATATTTTCATTATTTTAACATGTTCAACAGTGAATACGTTCACTCGCCCAATTATCTTCCAGCAAGACAACAAATTTGTTTACAATAACATGTTTTATATATGTTTGTGTGACTTCTTGGTTAAGTTCTTGTTGGAATCAAAGTTGACGAGGCCATCACCAGCATGTAAAATGTGATAGTTGTTTGACGTTTTGAAAAGGAATATTGGCAAGTAACCTCGTATACAATAAATCGAATATGCTCGGTTCGACATCATCTGCACGACGTGAACCTCGATAAACATCCGGTTAATTTGTGACATCGACCAGCATCCTACAACTATGGTGGCTTTGTTAATGTTTTTAAGTACACATATTGCCGCTCTGTTTTTGTTGATTTTCATTCCAGTGCTTTATAAGGCCAAGAAAAATAAAAACAATTTGTTGCTCATCCTAGACATATTGCAAAAATGATGCGATGACTTGGGTTTTTTTCCTCTCATTTTTTATTCTTCAACCAACCACGCGCAGAGAATCATGGAAAGAATGTAGGAGTGCACGCAGAGATAAATGCACAGCAGAGTTGCTCTGGTATGTTTGTTTAGCAACAGTTCTGCGGTTTGACTTTTAGTGCAGCAATGCACAGTTTTGAGAGCTTAAAGGGATATAGTCGTCGGAACTGCGCCTTTGCGAGTTTCTTCGTTACAAACAATGTATTTCGTGCACGATATCAAAATGCACCTTATCATCATTGCTGCAACATTTAAATTATATGATGATAGATTATGACAGACATGTTTTAACTGTCATCAATCACCATTGTGCCTTGGATACATTGTTGCTATGGTCGTATTGGTCCCATACTTATGCCGATCTAGCGAATCGACTTCCAGATAAGTTCTTGTCAGCTTCTTGTGTCACAAATTCTTTGATCCCTAAAACCGTTTAAAGAACACCATAACCAGTATCATAGCTGCTAACTGGATTGAGATATGGCTCGAAGGAACCATTTTGTCGGTCACCTTAGGTTTTCATGCAAAGTAAGGATTACACGAGCCAATCACTTCCAGGAATGGATTCCTTTTCCCCATTTACCTGGCAATGGGCACAAAAATCACTATCACAGCATGTCATAGAGCTGATATATGACCATTTTGACGGTCATCTTGAATATTTCAAAATGTCAAAGGATGCAAGGGTGGCATCATGCAGCGCCTGATTCAGTAGGCAAGCACCATTGCGGGGTCAATTTAGGGGTAGCTGTGTTTGTGCACTAGACTATTAGTGTCTTTCCTTACCTATGATATGTGGAACTATGACCCTAATCAATACAAATATGAGCTGCAATAACAGATAAAAGGAATACTAGTTTAGCACATAAAGTAGAAGATTAAAGCTGCAAGCAGCTTCACGGTGCCAAGAAACTTGCAAATACTGGCAAAGTTACAAGAATGGAAATTAATAACCCTCTAATGCGGTTAGATGCTTCATCCCGTCAAATTGAATGCGTGTAGCTCTTGTTGTTACTGATTTATAGGCATATTTATGAAATCGAAGTCAAAGGTCGTCTGGATCTCTTGAAAATCGCACCGAAAGCGACTTTGAATGCAGCTGCCCCTTGTTAAGCCAAGCAAGGCTCACTTTACCTAATTACTAAAACACATATGCCATTGTGTTGGAAAGATCAAAAAAGTTATCGGACCGTAAATATTGCATTGTGGGTGCTTTTTCCATCTAAGCAAAAGATACACTATCGTTTCCTAGTGAGAGATCCAGCACAGAATGGTTGTGTTTTGGCTGTTGCGTTTTCTCTGTGTTGGCGTGATTCCTGGCACTATACTGTGCGACGGCATGTTAACCAATACACAGTAGGGCCTACCTGCTTACTTTTTTATTAGACTGTACGATAGCGAAATACGGTCTAAATTTGCATTGAATATCAGTATTTACTGGTATCATTTTGATCTGAGGACATTTTTGAATTGAACATTTAATTTTTACCAATATTTTTTTCGTCGTCCGGAAAGGAAATGCATTGAAGTAATTTGGATCGTAGGGCCGAAGACTTAAGGAAATTATTTGTTCCATGCTGTTATCTGTTGCGAGAAAAGAAATCAATTTAGATAGAAAGTGTGAAATTAGATAAGTCTACATTTCCAATCATAACACCACTGGAATAAGATAGCGATATTGTATTATCCTATCAAAATGCATAATTTATATTAATATCTGACTTAGTTACTCACTGTCCTTCCATCCAAAACAAATACTTCAACATAGTTACCTTCCAGTTGAATCGCTAGTTAAGTGTAATACAAACTGACGGCTCAGATTCAAATTCTGATCGTGTAAAACGGAAGACTTGGTTCTTTTTGTTAATGCAGTGTTGTCCGTTTACTAAAAATATAATTTTCAGGTTTTTCGCGCTTACACAGGTAATAAAATACCTCTACTCAGCACGATACAGACTTGTATGTATGAATGGCATGAAGCCAAATGGGATTGTACATTTCTCCGATATATACGTAAAAACATAAGATGGGGACACTACTTTTTCGAATGAATTCTTCTCTGCTGATTTCAGCCTGCAAATATTAACGAAATGACATTTTTTTTGAGTTGGCTAAGTCATAAAACCTTACAATGTGTTTAATGTTTTGTAAGATAAACTTTGTTAATAAAGAATGCGCATAATGAATTTTTACATAGAACGATGACGTGTCATGTTGTGAACGAATTCGAAATAAGCATGCTTATGTTCCTCGTCGCCCTCACTTGCTATCCATGGGTATTAAAAAATACACCATGCTATGTATTTTTACGAATCGAACGTCCTCGACTACGGTTACAATAGGTGTATAATACGTGCACGTACATTTGTGAATATGTTGCAAATGCAACGCAAACATGCATAGGTCTCTTCCGCTGACCTTACCCGAATATAAAACAGTGATGTCCATTTTATTTTTGTCAATATTTTATCAAAACACACTGTCTGTTGTTTTTGCTGATGATCATCAAAGTGTTTGAGCGCACAAAGAAATGTGAACACATCTCACCTCTTGTATTCCAATTTCATTGGTTGCCAGTGAAAGAGAGAATCAAGTTCAAAATTGTGCTTTTGTGTTCAAAATTCTTCGTAGCGAATGTCCACAGTATTTGAAATCTTTGGTGGATACAAATATTCCTGAGCGTGCTCTCCGTTCATCTAACAGAATACTTTTTACCAAGCGTGACGCTAGGGGCACTACAGTTAATTATGGTTATCGCGCATTTTCAATTGCTGCCCCATTGTTGTGGAATTAGCTTTCCATTGATGCTCACTGTCTGGTTGGTCTTGTGAGTGTTTTAAACATTGTCTTAAAACTCATCTTTTTAGGCAGTGTTATAGTACTTATCTGTAATTTTCGATTGCTGAAATTGATTTGATGTCATATCTATTTGTAATTTTATTGTAATGTAAAGCGGACTGAGACGTAGTGTTGTGCGCTTTTAGGCAATTATTATCATCATAGTTATTATTATTATTATTATTATTATTATTATTATTATTATTATTACAAGTTTAGGGGCTATAAGTATTATATAGAAATCTAATAACAGTTCATTGAAGCTGTGGGAATTCTGAAAAAGAGGTGTTGTTTATTTTAATTTTGTCAATAGGGGTGACTTCTAATTGTCGTACGTATATTCTCTCCGCCCAGCTAGGTGTTCCTTTTGGCATCACTACCCTTATGAATATTCATATAATTGCAAAAACTGACAGTCGCTGTGTCTGACAGCGCGTGCTCACAGCTGCTGAGCTGCACAGCGTAGCCTTTGAATGCAGGCCCATCGTGGCAGTCGTGGGCGTGCACAAAACAAGGCACAGCGACTGTGGAGAGTCTATGCCAGTGTAATTGGCCTTGTAAACGTATCTTCAGCGTGGCATTTGTAGTTGCGGCGAAAACCATTAACCCTCTCCCTACGCTGACGTTGTTGGTTTTATTATGTTCATGTGCATAAAATGTAAGCAATCAAGGAAGTTTTGGGATGGAAATAGAGCAAAGGCATGAATTTCTGCGAGATCTGTGCTAAAAATATAACTTTACGCATGCTTACTCTTTTGCCAGTGTAGTCTGCCAATATGAGCATGCGCAATTGAGTGAACGTGCGCGTGAATGTGTAGTCCGTACACTACGTCTCGTGCTATAATCATGTCGTTCAGCTTTGCATGTTGACAGAAACTGGAATTAACTGCAGAGAATACTTTTCAGGACATCACATGTGAGTCCCTAAGGTAACAAGTAGGACGTTTAGGAAATCCTTTCAGAAAGTTCACGCCGCCTGTGGCCATTTTGGGGAGTATAAGCTTATAGTTATACGTACCTAGAGCATATACAGTATTTCTACTGTACATTGTACACATTGCCGGATAATATGCGATGGAATTTTGCGTTTCACGTCCTTAAATCATTCAGATGGAAATGCCGCCCTTCTCCAAACTTTGAAAAAAAACAGGGTGACAGATTTGGAATGCTAACTCTTGTATATCAAGAATGACGTAATTTAATGAGAGGACATTTGTATTCGAGCACGGCTACAGTTTTTGATTCGAGAGGGCTAGGGTGAGTCGAACTTTTTCCTATGTCCATGTAGCACTTGTGCAAAAATAAGCGAATCCACAGGCCTTTGGCGAATCAATAAATGCGTTTTTCACCAAGCTGAAAGGTTGAAAGATCCGTCCGTCACTTTGGGACGAGGTAGATAAATGCAGTCAAACCCAGCTGGGCACATAATGTGACTTTGTTCTGGAAATTACGAAGACGACCGGCCGTGCGGTGGAACTTTGCAACAAAGTTTCAATATCTGAACTGACGTACTTGAATGACAGGCACAGGAAACGATGGCCAATAAAAACGCATTCTCGTTGCATTTTGATAATAATGTATCAATCACAATGGCACAGAAATTATGCCTTCTCCCGGCAGAAGGGCCATGGCCAATTTTTAGCCCTGCTACAGTATGTCACAGTGCTGAAAAAGCCATGTTGTTGTCAGGTTGTCAAGGCGACTTTTAAAATTTGCATACAACTCTGAGAGTGAAACGGGTTGCTAATAGGTCAGAAAACTTTTGAGTCCCACTGTCATCCATTATACCTGTTTCCTTGGGTATTAAAGGTGTGCCAGTATACACATCAAAAGACTAGAAAATTCACTTCATGGGCAGAATCTCGTAAAATAGCCTTTTCTTGTCTGGTTAACGAAAAAAAGATACCCCTGATCTAAAATATGCATGGTTTTAAATAAAAAAAACCCCCGTGGTTACCTAAATGGTTACCATGGCAACATGAAACAAAAATGAACATGGAGTTCATGCTGTGATAAATACACTTAGGAGGGCATTTGCATAGTAACTGTGATTACTTTTAATGGAATTTGGAAAAACTTTGAAATTTTAAAACGCAAATAGGTTACTATGGAAACACAGGGCAGTAAAAATGGATATCATGTTTTGTCTTTCTAACCCAAAATACCCCTTTGGTATAATATTTCTGTTGATTACTGGATTGTTACACTGGATATTTGGTCTTTCTAACCAAAAATATCCCTTTGATATGACATATTCTGTTGGTTACTGGATTTTAGGTAAAATCTTTGAAAAACTGGTAATTTTTACTCCTGAATGGTTACCATGGAAACATCTCACATTAAAATGAGTGTGATTTTTTTGGTGTGCTAACAAGAAAAACTCTTATTATCAATTTTTTACATCAATCAATAGTTTTTTAATAGGAATTAAGGAAAAAGTAACATTTTCAATCCCAAAATAGTTACCATGGCAACTCAAAACATTAAGATAAGTCTTGTTTTTGTGTTCTCTGACCCGAACTCCCCCACTAGGTAATTTTCATATCAATCAAAGTAACTTTTCTTGGGATATTAGAAAAACTGAAATTTTCAACCCCTAAAATGGTTACCATGGAAACATGGGCCAGTGAAATCGATATCATATTTGGTCTTTTCGACCACAAATACCCTTATGGTGAAATTTTCACGGAAATTGAACCTATTATTCGCGTTATTATTTCTATATAATACTTATATTAATTATTATTATTGAAAGCATACAAAATGCAGACAATGACTTGCAAGGTAAACAACCTATATATATCAACACATACTTCATCTTCTGTTATAGTTCTCGATAATTCGCTGTCTCTCCGTGTCTTGGGCATTGATTAAGATTTACCGTCAACATTTTAAACCTTGCGAAAATTATGAAATTAAGCAGCCATGTCACATGTTACTAGTTTAACTCCGTCTCATAATGCAGATATCAATTTATGTTGCATTAAGCGGCAAGCCAAAAACCATGACGTATGTAAATTTTCGTAAATCTCATCGATGCAAGAATTAGAATGTGTTTAGACTGTAATCTACACTGTTGCTGCCACTAATTCTATTGTCGTATATTGCACACCTTGCTTATTATGCCTCGTGACTAACAGATGTAATTTCACTCGTCAATTTTCAGCGATCGATGGGGTCAGTGAGTCTCTCCCGACCTAATTATCGAAATGACAGTTATCGCAAACACGGAAAAGTATCAATTAATAATGAAAAATGGATATTTTGCACACAGGCGATTCGTCATGTTGGAACTTCGCCTTTCAAAAGACGGCAAACCAGAGCAGTGAAGCACATGGCGGGATTGCCTCTAGAGCAGTCGACGGAAACAGAGATAGTTATTACCAAAATGGAAGTTGTATGCATACTATGAATGAGTCTCAACCCTGGTGGAAAGTTGACCTAGCTGTAGAATACACAATTTATACAATTGTCGTCACGAACAGAGACCGTCTTGGTAGGTTTACTCTAGGTTATTATCAGCTGGCAATCATTGTAAGAAGATGAATACAAACCTTTTTTGCCTAGATTCGGAATATAATGCTTGATACACAGAGTGTACCATTTTACCTCCCCTGTACCAACATATACCATTTAATAACGGCATAACGGGTATCAAATAAATCACCTACACAACGTCGAAGCCAGTATTAAATTAAGGGACAGGATGCATACCGTGCTAGGGCTTACAAAGCACACAAGCCTTCCGGGATTTGAGAGTAAAAGTTAAAGCACACAAGTATTCCGAGATTGGGAATATACCTCAACATTTTAAAGCGGCCATGCAGAGCAATATTCCCCCGGGTCATGAGCCAAAAATGCCTAAAGTTCAGGTTGAATAAACAATAAAAATTATTTGCATTTACCCCTTTGCAGTATGTCTGGTTTCCTTTCTCAGACTTTTTGGAAATATGACATTAATGTGTTCCCTCATTTGTTCTAAGCCGGGTACAGAAACCCCGAAAGACCTCAGGTGTTTTAGACTTTATCAAGCATAAGATTGTGGCCCTACTTTGCATTATGAGATTTATGACCATGTTAGATGGTCCACTCAATTGTAGGCTGTACATGCGTGCATACGGACAATCAATATTCAGGGAATTCCAAGACTTGCACTCTTGGCTACGGTGGGGCCGTGCTACATGCGACGGAGGCGGATCTCTTGGCCAATTGAAAATAAATCAGTTTCATACACGATGCGGATCAGATGTACATGGCAGTCAGTGTTCCCAATTTTGATGCAAATTAGACGCGAATGGAAAATTTGATATGCTTTGCTGTCAACATTGAAGACATCAGAGTCAGGGAATGTGATAACTTTTATGTTACACTATTAATTTGACATTTTATTACACAAAGAAATGCATTTTTACTGTCCTGATCAGTAATACATAAATAAGTCATATTGTGCGTGGAGTGTTCATCGACCAAGCCTTGAGCCTTTAAACAGAGGGGAAAACATTTACATCTTGATGATTTTCTCGATGTAGATTTTACATATTTTTATGTAGCCAAGCACACATACGTCAGAGCGTTTACAGTGCAATCAGTCAATCAGTATGGTACTAATTTTATCCCCTCGCTGCATCATCGAGACATTGCCAACAAATTCCTTCCAATGATAATGATAAAGTAAAGAAATGATAAAGTATACAAACGGTGGCATGGAAGAATATTTTCATTAATCATGATAAAAACCAAGGTGAATTTGTCGGTCGCTACCGAAATGCTTCACCATAGAACACAAGCCGATATTAACCAGCGGTCCCTGTGCAAATTCTCACAGTGTTTCAATTATTCTACCTAATGCAAGATCGACCCAGCTGACATTTTTCTGCAATGAAGTGGGGACACGCCGAGTTTACGCATTGCATAGTTTACCACTAACTGAAACCGGCGCCGGATAATATTTCCACTTCTTTAACCACACGAAAGTTTTGTAACTTATTTTCTGTCTTATTACAAGTTAGAACCCCGAAAAACAAAAACAAAAGAAATACACTTCTCCTCTCCTCAACCTGCTGAGTTGGGGGTGCTTCCAGCCATTTTTTTGCTCACGTGTTCACACACGTGAGCATATGTCGCAGCGATGTCTGTCTGTCTGTCTGTCTGTCTGTCTGTGCGCTCGATATCTCAAAAGGGCTTATCAGATCAGAATCAAATCTGGTACATAGATTCAATTTGCAAATGGCAAGAACTGATAACTTTTTGGTGGGTGTGGCTTGCTTACTTTTTGCTCATTTGCATAATCAATGATTTTAGAAAAAAACGGCTTTATATTGAGAACGACTGCACACAATTTGATGAGACTTGCTGCAAATGTTGATCACGCTAAGATAAATCATCAGTGGGAACCATTTAGGGGTGACATGAAATATATTTGCTAATTTGCATATTTAATGAACTTTCTTAATGAGGGATATATATCTGATTTGATGACTTGATCACAATTGACCAAACTTGCTACATATATTGAAGCTACTATGATACAATATTATTGAAAGTCATTAAGCATTTTTACTTCAGCCAATTCTTAATTTGCATATTTAATGAACTTACCTAATTATTGATATATATCTGAATTTACTTGATTGCAGTTGTTGAAACTTGCTATGTACATCAAAGATACTATGATATAACATCAATTGAAAGTCAAAAGACAGTTCTATTTCAGCCTATTCCTAATTTGCACATAAATGAATTTTGCTAATTAGGGGTATAAATCTGAATTGACTTGATCAAAATTGATGAAACTTGCTATGTACATTAAAGACACTATAATACAATATTATTAAAAGTTATTTAGCATTTTCTCTTCAGTCAATTCCTAATTTGCATATTTATGAACTTTCTTAATTAGGGATATTTATCGATCTGATTAAAATCAAATTTAGAGTACGGCGACTTGCTGTCGAGGCGACAGCAAGAGAATACCGCGTACGCGTAAGTAGACGTCGCCGTACTCAACATCTGATTTTAATCAGATTGGGATATTTATCTGAATTGACTAGACCAAAGTCGACGCAACTTGCTATACTAAAGATACTATGATACAACATTATTGAAAGTCATTAAACATGTTTTCTTCAGCCAATTCCTAATTTGCACTTTCAATGATCTTTTCTAATTACGGATATATACTAGGATTTACTTGATCAAAGTTGGCAAAACATGCTATGTACATTGATTATTATAACAGGTTAAAACAATGTTGAAAGTCATTTCACATTTTCGTTTCAGCTTATTTATAATTTGCGTATTTAATGACCTTTGGTATATATGACTTGAAGGACTTGGCCAAAGGTAACAACTCTTGCTATATAAAGTGGTGATACAATGACAGCAGTCAAAGAAATTTAATATTTTTATTTCAGCTTCTTACATATTTGTATACTTCATGGCCTTTTAGAATTAATGTGGTGAATATTGTTCATTATGTTCATTATGATACTTTCAATGAAGTTGCAAACATGTGGCAAAGGTTCAAATTTACACATAACTGCAATAGTGAAACACGTGAGCATTTTCAGTTCATATCTGGTCTGATTGAAGTTGGTAGGGCTGAGCTTGAACGTGGAAGCTCCTGTCTAACCCTATGTTGTGAACAGAACAGATGGGTAACATACACAAAACTAGATCATGAAAGGTCTAGTAAGGATATTTTGTGATTTGAAAGTTTATTGGGCAGTAAGCCCTTGGTCTTGTCTGTAAGTTTCTTGTTCACAGCAGCCCGGACAATTGCATGATATCGATCGGTTTTGACATTATTTCAGACTTCTTCTGTATGGCCCTATGAGTTTTCAAAGTAATTTCATTAAAATCTTAAACCCTTGAATGGACATATCGATGGTCAGCATACGTCCACGTACATCACTAAGGCTGCATTCACAAATATTGGTGTGGGGTCTAGAGGAATTCAGAAAATTCTGTGAGCAATAGGGGGACTTGAAAATTTTGCTTTTGGTATATGGGGGGACCTGAAAATGTTTGGCACCTTATTTTTTTACATTTTCAGATCCAGTTGTTTGGTAGGTAATTCAATGAAAAATGAAAAAAACAACAACAACATTTTATGTCATCCAATGGTCCTAATGTAAGTAATAGGTAAACAAAAACTATATTGTTGTCAACCATATTGTTGCATTTCATGACTTTTACTTCGAAAAAAATTAAAATGTAGGAATGCCATTGAAGAAAAAAAACAGTAACAAAAAAAACAATAACAAGTGAGCCTTGTTATGGGGAGGAAGCTGCAACTGCTGATAATTGTTTCTCAGTATTTCTGTGCAATGTATCAAATACAGGTTCTCGCTCTTTCCCTGCAGCATTCGGGAAAAGGCAATATTCCGTCTGTCAACAAAGCCTGTATGTGTAAATATTGTTGGTGATAATTGAATTAGAGTCCGCACTGAAAGTCATTTGTTGATGATACAAATGCACAGTACATATGCACAGGTTGTGTTAGAAAGCTGAATACTGGACTTTTTAACATGCTGTAGGAGTAGAACAAGAATGCAGTTGTCTAATCTGATCAAAGATAATTAAAAGATAATAATGTCTAATCAAAGATATTTTCAAAATTATCAAGTTAATACAGCCACTGCCCTGCTACTATCCACCGGCGGTGTCACTGTCACTGAATACCGGCAGTAACAGTGACGGAGATACCCCTGACTCTAATGTAGTTGAAGAGGAGTTTGGGTCACATGCCGCAAACACACTTGTACACAAGATCAGGTAGGAGAGCAAGACATGGAAGACCAGCGGACATGACATTTATCAATAGACGATGACCAAAAGGGACAATAGATATATTACTGTTCACAAAAAATGTTGATTATGATACATAAAAAAGAGTGCATCAGCTTGGATGTACAGTTTACTTCTATTCCTATACGGCTACCTACATTTGTCAATCGACAATGAATACATTGTTCGTAGAGGGCAACAGATATGTGAATGATCTATACGAATGTTAAACTTGATTTTTTTCAAAATTGTAATGTGTATCATCATCGTTTTTTGTAGTTATTTTTTTTAAATTATGTTCAAATGCTTTAAACTTATTCACACCGCCCTAGTATAAATATGTAGCAGTCTTATGGTATATTGACATCTCGATTTACATGAAAAGAAACACAGCATTAAAAGTGTACATAACATATACATGTATATAGATTGTGATGATAGGCCAGATACTTCAACATAATCAAGCAAGAGATTGGGAGTTAATACCAAAAGTACCAAAATGTTATGTTTTTAATAATTTTTGTTTACGGACATATGATCAGAAAAATTTCAGCTATTGTTACACTTTTTTGATTAGGAATTTTTGAAAATCTGGTATATTAGAAAAATTAAATATTAAGAAAAAATATGGAGTTATCATGCTTTACTTATCTACAAACGTACGTTTTTTTTACGTATATTCTTTAAATGTGAGAGTGTATATTTGTGGGGATGTCGGCTTGAAAAATTAGGGGATTTTAAATTTTATTGAGGATATTGATGGCGGGATATGAATAAAAATAAGATTACAATCGCGATTTCTCCAGCCTGACCCTACTACTATTTTTGTACGCAGCTTAGCACACGTACGACTGTGTGCAGAT
>LD377952.1:26794-41010 GCA_001465055.1 Ptychodera flava | reverse complement strand
TTGGTGGATGGATGGATGGATGGATGGATGGATGGATGGATGGATGGATGGATGAAATGAGGAAGGGAGGAGGGAGGAAGGGAGGGAGAGCGGATAGTCAATGGGACCATTAGACCTGACATTTGATGCAAATCAGATTTCTCTCTTGGTCCCCATCCGCTCCCTCCATCCCTCCCTCCCCTCTCTATCTATCTCTCTCTTTCATATGCACTTTCGTGTTATAGAACACTTAGGCAGGTTTGAATTTAATTATATGTTTTTAAACATGAAATTTCTTACTTCTGGTTACGAAGCAAGTAGCGTTCAAGCAATGACCAGACTAGCAAGCCACGAAGGGGACCCCATCCTAACGGCGTAGCTTTTGACAATACAATAGTGAAATGCTTGCAGTGTCATTTGGTGATACATAAAACTACTGAGCACATCTGGCCTCTACTGTCGTAGTCACATTTTGAAAGCTAATATAAGAACCCAAAATACATTATACTTTTTGAAATTTTCATATTTAAAACACGATTAATCGTTCCTCGTTTAAGCCCTCTCAGCACCCCTCCAGCAGTGAGATTTACCCTAGGCAGGGCGAGAATCATCACTGGCAAGAGAATACAGGTGCATGTTGCAGCCAGCTGCGGCGTTTGTGGTCATACAACCATTAGGTCTACGTGTATGTGTTGGATGATCAGCTAACTGTGAACAGTGAATACAAGGGGGAGGTCAGGAGGGGGCTTCAACGGGCTGTGACATTCATTGCCCTTACAGAAGAGTTTTGCACAATCCGCTGGGGTAAAACCTGTTCAAATTACCGCCTGTTTATTTGCAATGCTCCTGTTTCATCACAACGCCAGACTAATGGGATCTAGTGTTTAATTTTGAAAGACGCCCATTAGAAAAACTGGATGACTCATTCTTACTCTCCGGTGCTAAAGAGAATGTTTAATCTCTTCAGATGCATGCGGGCATGCATGTCAAGGATCAACGGGCCCTAAGCATTCATTAGGATATGCAGGGTTTCTAAGGAAACAAGAAACAAACGTTGGAAAGAGAAAGTCCAGAATTATTTGTATATCCTGACAACTGTAAACTTACTCATCATATATCGTCAACTTTTTTACGGCATCCATCTGACTTAATTCCTTTAATGTGAATTTGTAAATAGTAAGTAGCATGTGACTCGAAAGTGAAAGACTTAAACTTTTGCTCAAATTTTCCTCAAAGAATATTCCAATCATTCTCTTTCAAAATCAAAAATAAAAATCGGGGGTTGCCGTGCAAATTTTGGAACCAGAGGAACAAATAACTCAAGCTGTAAGATTTACCGATATTTTAAATTCAAACTGAAATGGCCGATATCCCTGTGTTAACTCAATGGAATAAAATAAAATTTTCGATTTTCGAAAAAGTAAACCGGTGAAATGTTTTCTTACACCAAGAGCTTTAAAATGAACCCCCACAAGTGATGGAAAACATATTGAGTTTACGTTACAGCATAATTTGTAAAACAACACGAGTGAAAATACTCTCCTCGAGGTTTGTACGTAGAATGTGTCCGTAACCATGGCAACAGCGATAAGAGATCTTATAAATTTGACAGAGTAGCAATACTTGCTTTTCGGAATTGGTTGAAATCTTCACTAAAGGGCGTCAACAGACTACGCCTAATATTGTTGTTATTACACGGAGAATTCCATACTTTTCTTTTCCAAACGTTTGTTTACTTTGAATTCCTCGCACCTTCTTTCTCTTTTACTCTGTTCCAGTTTAGAAAATTTTTAGAAGTGCAGTGAAGATACACGGCTGGTGTAATAGGTACAATGTACGGTACTCACCCTAATAAGTGCTTTATTTTGAAACGGTCAGCACTCTGACCTATACCCGTCGCGGCTTGGTTTCTACAAAAACTAGAGGTTCATATTACATACTTCAGAACACAGCATATATATATATATATCTATATATCTATATATATATATATATATATATATATATATATATATATATATATATATATATATATATATATATATATATATACGTCGTGTTTCTCAACCACCTGTACGTCATTACAAAAACTCGGGCATCGTAACGAGTCAATAATTTTCCCGTGCTGATTTCAGATATGTGCCACCCACGCATAAGCTGTTCTCAACAAAAACAGATTATTGTCCAGCCGATACATAATAACACCCGCATATGTCAGAATGTCGTTTATCATTTGCGTCAATGCTTAATTAACTTTCCTTACATACCATTTCTGTCCGGCGGCCTCTTCGCAACCGATGCATGCATAAAGTACAGTGGCCTGACATTGCGGTCGTTTCCCTGTAGCAAAATACCTATGCCCTCTTCGCTTTCGGCCAAAACGTGCACGGAGCTCCATTAAAAGTTAGGAATTCGCGAATCTTTACTTTGTAAGGGAACCGTCATTATTTACGGCCTGGGGGTCTGAGGAATGTGAGGGGGGGGTCACTCAAAAATTGAAAATTTCAAAGGGGGTTGCTCAAAATGTAGAGAGGAAGAATGGGGGGGCTACTAAATTTTTTGAGCAAAATAAATTGAAACGTCTCTTAGATTGCACCTTTGCACACATCAATTTCTCAAAATTTTCGATGCGAGAGGAGAGGCACCCCGGTCTCCTGCTCTCCCCTTTAAGTGTTCAAACAGATTTACTAGTAAAAGACAAATTGAAAACCTCTCTCAGATTGCGCCAGACTGCACTATTACGCACATCAATTTCTCAAAATTGCCCATACAAGATGGAGGAGGGGGGCAGCCCCCTTTGACATTATTCCCTCAGCCTCTCACATGCCCCCCCCCTCCCCCGGTTACTTTCAAAATTCTGCACAGTCGGATATCCTTGTGAAAACCCTATTACGATATACTCATCCAAATTACACAATACCATATGGTTGGATACTGGTTATAGCGTGAGCTTTTACATCATTAGCCTATTCAGTATTTTGTTGTCTCTTCGAATTTCAGTTTGTTGGTTTAACCTTTTTCAACTGTCATGAGATAACTGACGATAACCTAGCAGGGTACACCAAGATTTGAAAGGTCTTTACTATTGCTGTACATGTATTTTGTAAATCTTACACATATTGGTATTTAACCTTTTTAAAGGGGTAGCCAACATTTCTGTGTACAGAGGGGGGTTATTCAAATTCATCATGGCTGGCAGAGGGGTTACTTGAAATTTAGGAGTTTCCGATGAAATTCCTCCGACCCACCCCAAGACCGTATGATGGCTCCCTAAGATTCTGATATCCTCATCGGTAAATTCAGCAATAGCAAAGGAGAGTTCACGTGCAATATAGCTACAACTACGCAAATCCAATGTGACGTCGAAGCTACGACCTGATCCATATTGTGACCAGTGACAGTATCTCTCAATAACGCTGTTGCATTTGGCATCAAAGCTTCATCACTAGTGTTTTACTTCTGTAAGTGAAATCACGCCTTTGTATAAGACCTAGCTAAATCGCCAAAGGATTAATTCTGTCCGTTTCTTTGTAATATAAAGAAGGGCTAGGTTCTGCTTTCGGTAAAGGGGAAACAAAACGAAAGTTGATTAAAGATTGTCAACAAATAAAAATTGTAATTTCCTCGTTCCAAGCGTCGCTGTGCAGGCAGACCCTCCAGAATATGAAATACAGATAACGCCTGTACTCAATTACAATGCTTTTTCTACCTGTCGCTATATTACAACATGGCTAAATGCTGATAGATCTAGACGTCATTTGACAACTTCAATATTCCCGGTTATTTAAAAATAACAGGATCAATTATACTCCTTGATAATCATAGAAGTATGCCAGTAAGCGGCGATAGGCTGTTTGCGCGCAAACATTTTGTATATATCAGACAATGACACTTTCTGTGATTCGGACATCCCAACATCCCCGCTCCGACGTCAAACTTGAGAGTAGCCCAATATTATGGCCAGTTACAATTAGGTCTCATTGAATTTTACATTAAATCTTCATCACTGCTCTTCCTTTCGTGTGAGTACAACCATTCCATTGAATAGTACCTGATGGAAATGGACACAATGGAGTCGTAAAATGACTAATGTGTTTCTCGGTCCATTTCTTTGTCACGTAAAAAATCGAGTTCCTCCTTCGCCGATGGCGGGACATAAATAAACCCTTTCCCGTTTCCGGGTGTATTCTGGTCGGCTTAATATTGAGGTGAGAGCAAAATCTGTCGAACACTTAATACGATTCCACCCACGCCCTTTTCTCAGCTTGTCAGAACAGGGCATCAAAAGTTCGATTCGTGCATTTGACTTGGTAATGTACACTTGAGAAATCAATCCTGGGATATCAAATATTAAACCACACCCTCTACGTCACAGTATTGTTATCTGCAGTGTTTATTTCCACGAACTCCTCATTTTGCGGTGTTTCCGTCAGAACCACCAGGCGATTCTCTCAGACCCCACCAAGCCGTTCTGACTTCCTATCTGCGTAGTCCCTATTCACTACACGCCTACGACTTCTTTTCTTCAACCTGGTCAAACCTCCAAAGCCCACAATAACACCTCCTACAAGGCCTAAACAAGGTATGCCTACCCCAGCATTTGAGCCTACAGACTTTCACGCGAGGGCCCTACACGCTAACCACTAACCCACGAAGCGATTTCTAGCAGCATGGTTTTTGAAATCAAAGATAAATATTAGACATGCAAAAAGATATCCTTCCTCGCCGTAAGCATTTGACACCTTCGCAATATGCAAATCATTATTGATCACTCTTGCTTATTATTTATTGATATTTGTTGACTTCAAACAATTGAAACAAAGAGTGGTCGGTTCTGCAGAACGTAATAGCAAGAGCTATTTAGGTACGTTGCGACTTGGATGGGCTAACTCATCTAGTGGGCTATATGATAGTATTGGCCGTGTGGTTTAAGATAGATAACCACTGCCCCTCGGAGTTGTGGTTTAGATTCACCGACGCCGTAGGCCGAAGCGATTCTAAACAAGAAACTCCTCGGTGTTGGTTGTTATCTATTACATAATGCCCAAGACAGAATACTTTCGATATTGGTATTTTTGAATTGAGAGGCGTTTCAGCGTTGAAGCACAGCGCCAGTACACTTTGAGACACATTTGCCCTATGTGTGCATTCTTTGAAATATCCATGTGGTGATATTGGATTTATTTGTGGACGATAATTTGTTTGAACCGGAGAAAAATTTATTTTGGTGTTCAGGGTTACCTCATTGTTGCAATGTTCCAATATAAATGGAACACGAAGTATGTATTTAATGTGATAGGAACGTTGACGCTTGGAAAGTCCTCATTACCAAATAATTAGAAGTGTCGTTAAACATTTCCTCTGTCATGATACGACTTGAAGGCATGGAACATTCAGGTTCGTCATTCTAATTTGAAGTGCTTTTAGAAATAAAGATTTTTAAGAATTTTACCGGCAGCCGTAAACTTGTATCCACATAAAGACGATAAACCCATAACGAAATTCTCGTCACTTCAACTTTTGATCATTTGACTATTTATATTTTTCAAAATATTTTAAAATACAAACATATAAGATAAGAAATAGTATAAATTCAACAAACAGAATTATGATGTCTGGTTTGTATTTATATAATTTCACTGCAGTAAAATGGAATAAGTAAAAATATTAAAAAGGGAAAATATAGTGAAAAATACAAAAACGTACAAATTTTGCACAGAACTGATCAGACTTCAAACACATTCGGCAATATGTGCAATATATTCATTTGTAGGTAAATTTTCCACATAGTGTACAACTCAATAGCTCTAATTAGCTCTAATGAGCTCTAATCATTACAAGCTTACATGTGAGATTAACTTGTTTTAAAATATGCACTGCACAATCAACACACAGGTACCTTTTCAAATATGATTTGAAATTGTAGGTTCTTTATTGAACAGCAATGCATAACCTGGTATGTTACCATGTAACTCTAGTACAGTGTATAAGTATAGTAGTGCTATTCAGTAAGCTGAAACATTGAAGAAGTGTACATTTTGAAAGTTGTCAGCAAAAGAATTTGAAGTCAAAATATATACATGTAAAAACAATCAAACACATATTTACATGAAATTGAAAACAGTTTCAACAGTGTACAGAACTTCACCGATTTCATTAATTAAATTACTTTGCTGGTAAATGATTGTTATTTGTTGGGTTTGTCGCTGTTCAGTAAACTTTTCATATGGTATGAAAATTGTATCTGCTGCTTGACCTTGTTATGCAGCAAAAATGATGCGATGGTATGAAGAGCTATACTATTTTATTCTCCCTTTACTTCGACCACTTTGGTGTGTGAGATTCACCTGACTGCACAATACTTCCTCTTCCTGTGTCAGTATTTTTAGGTATGGACGGACAGAAGGTAGGTCTGTACGTACGCCGACTTTACTCATTTTCCTGTTGCAATGTTGTTGACCATATGTATAGGTAACTGTTTGAATACGCTTAGGATTGTTCCTGAACATCTCGAAGAAAAAAAAAAGACGTGACATGCGTGTCAAGAAGTCTGGTGAGCGTTGACCGGAAACAAATACCTTGTCTGGATATTTTGTCTGAACATCAGACATTGATCTAACAAAAGAACAAGAAGTGTCAAAAAGATAACTTGTTATGGCCTTCTTCATGTAAAATACGTTGAGAGCAGTAAACAAAAATGGATTACATATTTTAAACAGACAAACAGCCAGACAGAGAGACATTGATACATACATCGATGGACGGATAAAGAGAAGGTCGGAAGAATAATTTGACCAAAATATCATAGCCTTACATAGTCAAAGACAAAATGGCAGATAGATAGACGAATTGAGAGTCAAGAATTCGAATTCTTCAGTATACAGAAGAGAAGAACATTTGTTTGAATCGTTGATTATCAGGTTTTGTGACTTCACCTTACCTATGACAGCAGTATTTTCGTGGGCTGATTTAAATTACAGATGACGTCACTTTTAACGATCAGTACACCTTGTTTCGAAATCATGAACGACAAGTGTCTCGTAATTCACGGATGAGTGTGATGATGTTCCTTGTTCGTCAGGTGCAATCTTCGACGGCTTGACAACGATGATGGGGTGTGTTGGTTGTTCCGGAGCAACCCGAACAGAGCTGAAAGGACCAAAGAGAGTCAGGACGACAGGGAGAAATGCCAGACCATGAATGACACCGATGGAGATAACAAGGAACATAGTTTTGAAGAATGTTCGAAAAATATATGACTCAGAAGTGGAGAGAGCGATGATACCAAGGATTGTAGACAAAGCGCCTTGTAGGATAGGCCAACCTAATGTGTAGAGAGCGTCTATCGCTCGTTTGTTGCGGCTTGGGTTTGGGGAGATGACAAAGGCATAATGTGATATGCGCAGAGAAATCGACACTAAAACCGATGCAAATGATGATATTAATCATGGATATGAAATCTAATCTAACATCCCATAATGTCATAAAACCAACAACACCGGTCGAAATCGTAGCGATTGCAAAAGTCACGTATATTGAACAGACCGGGTGAGGAATTAATATCAGAGAAACGACAAACATGGCGGCGACTGCTATTCCGATATTCTGCAGGGTGTTCGGTAACACAGCGAGGAACTGTTCGTAGAATATGAACGCTGGATGATAAGCGAACATCTTGATGTCAGATTTGTCGACAATGCGACGAGCGTCCACCATCATTTCTCGTTCACGATTTGCTGTATTTGTGTCCTTTGAAAAGATGTAGAATCGCGATGACAAGATACTGGTGTTGTCTTCGTTGAAGTTGATGTCAATTTTGTATGGCATTGATCGAAATGACAAAAAAGAACCTCGTAGAACTTGAACAAAGTCGTCGGAGTTGTTGTATGACGGGACATTTGGAAGTGTAAGGAAGTCTAAAAAGTCACGTAGCCAAGATTGAGTGACGTTGTTGTTGTCATGGAAATATGAGCTTTCTTCTAGTTCTCTTGTTACGTTCGCAACCGCTTTTTGTACCCTTGTATTGGAGTAATCAACTTCTTCGTCGATTACTATGGCAACGACTGGCCCATAGACCTTAAAGTACTTATCATCCAAATTGTAGAATGTGACTGCGTATGAGTCATCGTTTGCCAGATTTTTCCGTCGAATTCCTTCCTGCAACTGCGTGCAACCCCAGATGGCAACGCCGAGGTAAGCCATAAATGTCACGAGTGTGATTACTTTCATAGGAATTGAAGTCAGGAAGGGGCCGTATTGGTTCTTGAAAAACTTCATCATAGCGTGATCACTGTCTTCTCTCGACGGCGTCGTCTCCGATGAACCCCCGGCGCAGAAAATCTTGTACCGAGTTGAAGGAGACTCTTCCTTCGGTAGCACTTTCATGCAAGTCATACAGTGGCGATTGGCCGCTTCCCGCCTACCGAACAGCGTCATGCACGCACCGAAGAACGTGATCTGGTAGGCATAGTCGAACAACACCGCTATACCTGTGTAGATGCAGAATATTCTCACTGACGGGAAATACGTGATGGCGCCGATGAAGAATGCCAGGAGGTCGGTAATACTGGTGATGGTGATCGACATAGCAGCCTCTTTGTACGCATGTCCCATACGTTCCTCAACACTGAGCTTCGGCGACGTCTTACGCCAGGCAGCAATCATTATGAACATGTCGTCAACGCCAATACCTATGAGACAAAAATCGATGGAAAATATTATCAGCGATCAGTGTCAATCGTCAAATTAAATCATTTACCAGTTTCAATCATGACCGCTTCATACTAAGTGCAATACTGCCGAGATCTCAGATTTTGAAAATACTTGCAGGTTAATGCTGTATCACCCCTATTTGCAACAATCAACCCTATTTGTAACAAAACTTAATTTTCAAAAAAACTTTGCCGTATTTGTTAAAATATTAATAAAATATGTATATTTGTATGTTTGGGGGCAATTTTCTTTTGTTTTCCTTGTCAAAACTCATTTTTCCGAAACTGCTTTTGTTACAAATTGGGTTGATTGTTACAAATAGGGGTGACATGTCAACCCTATTTGTAACAAAACCTAATTTTCAAAAACACTTGGCCGTATTTGATGAAATCTTGATGAAATATACATATTTATATGTTTGGGGCAATTTTCTTTTTTTTCCATGTCGAAACTCATTTTTTTCCGAAAGTGCTCGTGAGATTAAATTTCGTTGTGCAGGTTCCTGGGGATAAGGGGCCTACTCGTAAGATATAATCAAGTCGTGCAGATACATGCCAAAAGTTGTTTCGGGGCAATTTTCACCAATTTCGGTCGAAAATGTTTAAAATCATGTTTTCTGACCGAAATCATACTAACCTATATTGGGTTAAATTTTGTTACAAATTGCTCCCCGCAGAGAATAGATGAACAGGGCTTAAAGCATCAAATGTTCGATATTCATTTGGTAAAATTATGGTAAATGTGTGGGGTTTTAATGAAAAACGCTTTCTTAAAGATCCATTAGCTGTAATTTTGGTCATTTTTTATTTTGTTTGTTTCTGTGCATCATCTGCAGTTGCTTGTTTGAATCCCTGAACCATGGGGAAATTCCTAATATTTAGCTCATAAATATACCCTATATAAGTAAATCTGCATTGTTATTGTTTACATTTTGTATTCAGGTCCGGAATAGAATTATACATTTATCAACAATAACAACGGTCATTTCATATATACAGGCTGTGTTGGCAAGAAGGACACCGGGCATTGGTCATGGTGATCGGATTATAGTAAAATTCTGTAGTTGATACATTGAAACAGAGCAGTGAAAAATTAGTCAACAGTTACCGCTAATGTCCCTTTAATGCCTGGTGTCTTTTTAAATCTCCCTGCATCAAATGTTCGATATTCACTCGGTAAATGGTAAATGTGTGGGTTTTTTTATGCAACACGTTTATTTATGCTTATAGACTAAGTTTAGCTAACCGAATCACAACCATATGATGTATGATGGCCATCCCTAAAGCATGTTACCCCTACTACAACCAATTTTTTTCCACATTTCCATTGCTTTGATTTAGTGGTTCAAACGAAATACATGGAAATACGGTTGACAGAGCCTGGGTAATTTATGTTATCCCGCTCTGACATATTTCGTGTTATCTGGATCCCGTCATCGAGATATTTATTTGGTTCTACAATAGACCAAAACAGAGCTACGACGCCTTATGTGTTGCGGAATTGATATCAGTTCACAGTTAAATAATGATTCAAATGGTTAGAAGAAATAACATTGATAACGTGTGATCTTTTTTCATGTTGAACGTGCGTCCACTTGATTCTACGTCAGGTTGCAGGCGAATGGCCGTTGGAGCCATCGCTAGGGCATTTAATTCTATCTGCAGAGCAATAGTTTGGTAACCGCCACCAAGGAGATCTGATTATGAGTACTGTTGTAAACATAAAAACGACAAGATTTGTTGATGTCTAAGGTCGACAATGTCAGACAAATGTGTCTTGCACAATGTACGCACACAATTAGCCAATGGGTACCACGATATTGCCATGGAGAGCCACCTGTTGAATTCAGGCCAAGTAGATTATTATGTTCTTGCAGTTCTGATTTTATACTTTCGAATAAAATAATTTAGGAGAGATCTTAGTTTCTCCGGTTTTGAAGCAAGTTAACGATGTATTCCAATGACCAAAACTTTAAAAATGTGATTGCCTGTTTGACAGTTTTCTGACTGATATCAGCAAGCAACATGAGATATAACGGTTTAATCTGAGACTCGTTCGACTGAGAACATTGATTCTAAAATTGATTGACCTCCCACTGGTAACATGGCCTTCAGCTCTGCATTATAATACATTGTTAGTGTTGATGCACGATCTCACAAATGAACGCATTGTCCCCAACTTACCGAGAATTAAGAAAGGCATTGAACCGACGACATTGATAAACGGTAAACCGATGTAGCTGCCGACACCCAGGGCTGAGATGACCGCCAAACCAGCAGACACAACGCCGAGCTGACCCAGCCAAGGTTTACTGAGTACCCAGTCGGCCATGATGCAACACAGAATCGAAAATGTTATCAGGACAGTGAACGTTATCGAGAATAAAGGTATGACATTAAGACTGCTGTCTGCAAGTTCTAGTTCTTGCGTCTGCGACGTAAAGTAGGCGATAGAGATCTCCTCGGAGCGGTAGGCGGTCATTTTGTCCAAGAATTTTAGTTCCCATGCCTTGCTTCGCCGCTCGTTGTCTGCCGAATTGTCTCTTAATGAATACATCACATTCATGACCGTGGCTGTTTTCACAGTTTCTTGGTCGCTTTCAAATTCGATGCCACCCAGAGCATTTCCGATGAAGACAAGTACGCCTTGAGGTAACCTGTGGACAGGGTATTGGAGAGACATGCTCTCAACATTGCTGGCGTTGTAATCGTAGAGTTGGAGTAAAGCATTTTGGTTGCAAGTCCCGTCCCATTTCCCGCACAAATCGTCAAACTGGTAACTTTTGCCGTCGTCGGTTACGTTAATCTCCAAAACGTGGTCATGGATTTTCAAGATCTCAGATAAAACATTTTCCCTGAGAACGTCACCATTGTCTTTTGCCGTCACTATCAGGCGACCGAACCGACCTTGCCTGTTCTGCCTCAGCGGATGAAATCCGTCAACATCATTGAGGGGGAAAAGTTCTTCAGCGCGATCTCTGTCCTTCATAGCCTGGCTGTTCTCCGGAGTGAACAAGTACTCAACGTCCGTGTCTTGCCTGAAGAACGCCATTCCAGCCGTCAGTGCCGCCGCTACAAACAACGGCACAACCAAGAAAGGAATTGGGTTTCTTCCGATGAATTTCCCATAATTGTAAAAGAGTTTGTCCAAGCGGCTTTCGACACAGTTATAGTTATACTCGCATCCAAAGGCCATTTTGTAGGTCGGGGCATAGTGAAAGTTAATCTACGGGACAGGGCCCTCTGCTGCAAAAAACAATGGGCAGGCCGACCGTTCGGGCTTGCGCAATTTCACTGAACTTGAGGTAATAGAACCGGATTCGGTTTTGCAAACAACACACGAGTTGTATAATGATATCAAAACGAAATCTTATATCCCCTTATTCTTGTTGTCAATGGTTCATTTGTGAGTCCCTCCGTTTTCCTCAACGGTAAACTGAACACTTTCCAATACTATTAACAATGAGTTGTCTGGAAGGAAAGTTTTAACGATAGAAGTAAACATTTTTTTGTACTCTGGGTTGTAAATACATCACTTAATAAGTCTTTTTATTGTAACAAGCATTCTAGCAAGTTGGTCGTGTGCGAAGACTTAAGGACTTATATTCGCATGTTATCAGAATATAATTCGAGATGGGGGAAAATACGCTGATTTTTTTCAGAAGTAAAAAGAAAAATGCCAAAGATAGATTTTGAAAATTTGAAGTGTCGAGCGTTTTCGGCTACATAATGTATTAAAATGTTCAAGAAGCCGTTAAGGTTGTAATCAGTACAAAATGACTCCAACCGTCGTTTCTGGTTTCCGTACGATTACTTTGCTTCCCTTAAAAGGGCAAGAGTAAACACAAAGTCTTCGGGACAAGAGTAAGCATCATAAGTCTCGGGAAAAATAGGAAATTATTTGCTTTGCGTCCACTGAAAATTCCGAAAGTGGTAACTGTTTTAAACATACGCACGGACAAACAATTAGGGAAAAAAACATACAGCCAATCCTTTGAATTTACTCGGGCAACACCACATATGGTTCCAGAAGATATCTTTTTATGTTACCACATGCTTCCAAAAGACACCATGCTTCAATAGTTGCAATATGACTGATAATGTAAGAATTTTGTGGCTATTTAAAGGTCATGACTTGGTCAAGCTACAGAATATAGCCAACGTTGTAAAACCGTTTGAGTAAAGCGTGCAAAAAAGGACCTCCGAAGACGCAAAGACGCGCAAATCAAATATTCGAAGTAGCGGTAAACATAAATTAGTGAATCTAAATTCTTTTTCCTCGTCTACTGTTTGTGTATTCGTGTACATCTTTTGTTTACCTAAATTACATATGTATGTCATTTAACGGGACACATCATACTTGTGATAGAGAATGTACGTTGAGAAAGCATATAATGCAGTACGAATAAGTGACTTATATACAAGGTCACGTAGACAAGGTCACGTGACACAAGCTAATATTCAGGGCACTGTAACCTTCACCTCTAACGTGTCTTGTAAAGCGTTTTATTAACTTTTAATTTTTTGAGTGCAGTGAGCACATAGATCGTATTATAGTTTGTACAATGTAGACAAAAAACGAGCTATTTCAAAGAGTGTCGAACATTTACGAAAATCCAAGCATGTTTGCTTCAATGTGATTTTAGCAGTGATAAGCTCAAAATAATTGGCCGAAATGAAAGACGATTCCACGACACAACAAATCGAAGTAAAGTAGTGGAGTAATTCACGGGAAGATTGGAGAAGTTTTGCTCAAGAGTAATTTTTGAATTGGAGTAAGGAAACAGAGATTTTACAGACAGAGGCAGCTGTGTAGATATTATGCAATACCAGGGAAGGGAGCGAGACTGGGTTTACATTCACCCAGTTTAATGAAATGTGATTAAAATAAAAAATAACGGTATTACACAGAAATCTTAGTGTGCTTGTTGACAAGCCAAACTCCACTGCTACATATTCGATGACATGGCGCTATTTTATATGTCCTCTGTAGCCATCATTTTGGTGAGATGGAGCTGGTGGGATAAGGCTGGTTCTGTGGCCTGTGGATCGGTATGGTAAAGGATGCTGAAGCAGAGTTGACAAGCTGAATATTATATATCGCAACATCAACGTGCCGTTGGGGAGTAGAACAAAGACTGTGAAAAATTCCAAAGTCACACCTACTGGACCTCTAAACTAAAGATCAGACCCATATTATGACTGGTGACGGTTTCACTCAACGGTGCTGATACATTTGACATGATCAAATCTTCACTACTGGTGTTACATTTCTGTAGGTGTAATCACGCCATTGAATACACAGTAAATAATGACCAGACTGAATCGTCAAAGGATGATTTCCGTCCATTCCTTTGTAATGTAAAGAGGGGCTAGGTTCTGCCTTCACTGACGGCGAGACAATAAGAAGTTTATTTTAATTTTCTCGTTCCAGTCGTCGCTGCGCAGGCAAAGCCTTCTGAATGTAAAATTCAGCGAACGCCTGTACGTAATTGATTTTTACCCGTAGTTGTATTTCAACATCAC
>LD377952.1:9573-26103 GCA_001465055.1 Ptychodera flava | reverse complement strand
GCCCCGGCTATTCTAAACCAGAAACTCCTCGGTGTTGGTGGTCATCTATTGCGTAATCGGACCAAAGTATGTTTTGTGTAGAATACTTTCGATATTGGTATTTTTGAATTGAGAAGCGTTTCAGCGTTGAAGCACAGAGCCAGTACACTCTGAGACACATTTGCCAGCCGGGCCCGATGTATACATTCTTTGAAATATCCATGTGATATAAGAGATGATATTGAATTTATCAGTGGGCGACAATTTGTTTCAACCGGAGAAAAAATTGTTACTTTGGTGTTCAGAATTACCACGGTGTCGCAAGCTTCCAAGTTAAATGGAGAACGCAGCATGTATATAATTTTGAAGGAACGTTGACGCTTGGAAAGTGCACATTACAAAACAAAAGTAAAACTGTTATCGTCATTACACATTTCCTCTGACACACAACTTGAAAATGATGGAGGGCAGTTAGGTATCACTTTAACACAGCCTTTGTGGCCAGTGTTTTCACACCATAATGAACTCGCCGTTAGAGGTGTTTCCTAATGTGATGCCAGAATCCACTTGACTGACAAAGTAAGCAGTCGGAAAACAACCAAACAAATAAGGATGACCAATTAGATAGGCAATATCATAGACATCAATAGATTAATATACTGGTAGTCAAGTAGGTAAGTAAACAAGGAATGAATGAATGAATGAATGAATGAATGAATGAATGAATGAATGAATGAATGAATGAATGAATGAATGAATGAGTGAATGAGTGAGTGAGTGAGTGAATGAGTGAGTGAGTGAATGAATGAATGAATGAATGAATGAATGAATGAATGAATGAATGAATGAATGAATGAATGAATGAATCATCAAGTGACTGAATAGAAATACAGTTAAATTGGTAAATAAGATGATTGAGGAAACAGAAAACCTGCTTTGATGCATGATGGGAGTTCCGAATTTTTCATTTAGCGGGACAAAATATAAAAGCCTTACTTAGTACATACAGAATGCCTTCAAATTACTGTGAGTATTTTTCCATTTCAAGGACGGCGTCAGTCTGTTCCCGTAATTCCGAGCTGTATCTTTCGGGAAGGCATGGGAACACTTAGATTCGTCTTACTTGAAGTCAAGTTCCTTTGTAAGAAATACAGACTTTTACAAACTTTCTTATTAGCTTTAAACTTGTGTCAATATAAAGACAATAAACACATAAATTCACCATGACAAAATAATCGTCACCTAAACAGTTCATCATTTGACTATTTATATATTTGAAATATTTTAAAATCTAAACATACAAGAGAAAAAAAGGATAAATTCAACAAACAGGATGATAATATGTGATATGTATTTATTTAAATAAACTGCAATAAAATTAAGCAAGTTAAAATAAAAACGCATAAAAATGTACAAACTTTGAACAAAACCAATCAAATTATCGATTAGAATTTAAAAAAAACATTCAGCTATCTGTACAATGTATTCATTCGTAGGCAAATTGAGCACACAGTGCACTCTGGCACTTGACTTGTCTTAAATATACAATACACTGACACACAGAGACCTTTTCAAATATGATTTGAAATTTTAAGTACTTAATCAACTTCATTAAACAGCAATGCATAAACTTGCATGTCTATACTTACTACTGTATCTGCAGAAAAGTGTAAGTACATGTAATAGTACTATTCAGTAGGCAAAAACATTAAATGACTGTACATTTTAAAAGCTGTCAGCAAAAAGAATATATAGTTAAAATATACAAATGTACAAGCAATCAAATATTTACATGAAATTCAAAAGTTTTAACAGTATATACAACTTAAACGGTATCTTAAATTAAACTACATTACTATTAAATGATTGTAATTGGGTGTTTTTCGCTTTTCAGTAAATTTTTTCATATAGGATGGATATTTGGATATTGATGAGCTATCTGTTGCTAGACCTTGTTATTCAGCTAAAGTGATTGATGATATGATGAGCTACACAATTTTATTTTTCCCTTCTACTTTGTTATGAGATTTAAACTGACTGCAAAATACTTTCTTTTCCTGTTTTAATATATTTAAGTATAGACGGAAGGCAGCTCCGTACGCTGACTTTACTACACTAACTTTTCCTGTGGCAATATTGTTGGCCTTATATTTTGGTAAACAAATCTAAATACGGTTAGGATTTTGTTTTGAACATATCGAAGAAAAAAAGACATGACATGCATGTTAAGAAGTGTTTCGGGCGTTGACCGGGAACAAAGCCCCTGTATGGATAGTTTGTCTGATCAGCAGACAAATATTTAACAGAAGAACAAAACATAGTAAAAGTGAACTTGTCATGGTCTTGTGCATGTAAAATGTGCTCTAATGTGGATATAATGAAACAAACGTAGGTAACACCAGTTGGACGGACAAACAGCCAGACAGATAGAGTAACAGACGGACGGACAGATTGAGGCATAGATCAATGGACGGATACATAGGTCGGGTGAATAATTTTACATTTGAAAGATTGCACGCATTCAAAGAAAAAGAAGAACAGGTAGGTTGCGGACTGAGATTCAAAAATTCCCGTATAGAGAAGAGAAGAACGTTGAATCGTGGATTATCAGGCTAATATGCAACTTCGCATGCAGAAATCACACATTCTCTACCCTAATTGTCTAAACTATCTATCTCCGATGACGTCCCTTTTAACGTTACCACCTGAGGACTTTGTTGGAGATCATCAGCAAGAAACAGATCGTAATTCGGGGATGAGGTTGAAGAGGTTCCTTGTTTGTCAGGTGCAATCTTCGGCGGCTCGCCGGCGTCCATGGTGTGTATTGTTTCGTCCCCATCAGCTATCCGAACAGAGCTGCAAGGACCACAGAGAGTCAGGACGACAGGGAGAATTACCAGACCATGAACGGCACCGATGAAGATAACAAGAAACATAGTTTTGAAGAATGTTCGGAAGATGTAAGACTCAGAAGTGGAGAGAGCGATGATACCAAGGATTGTAGACAAAGCGCCTTGTAGGATAGGCCAACCTAATGTGTAGAGAGCGTCTATCGCTCGTTTGTTGCGGTCCCGGTTTGGGGAGATGACAAAGGCATACGTGATATGTGCAGAGAAATCGACACTAAAACCGATGCAAATGATGATATTAATCATGGATATGGAATCTAATCTAACATCCCATAATGTCATAAAACCAACAACACCGGTCGAAATCGTAGCGATTGCAAAAGTCACGTATATTGAACAGACTGGATGAGGAATTAATATCAGAGAGACTACAAACATGGCGGCAGCGGCTATTCCGATATTCTGTAGTGTGTTCGGTAACACAGCGAGGTACTGTTCGTAGAATATGAACGCTGGATGATACGCGAACATCTTGATGTCAGATTTCTCGACAATGCGACGAGCGTCCACCATCATTTCTCGTTCACGATTTCCTGTGTTTGTGTCCTTTGAAAAGACGTAGAAACGAGATGACAAGATACTGGTGTTGTCTTCGTTGAAGTTGATGTCAATTTTGTAGGGCATTGATCGAACTGACAAAAAAGAATCTCGTAGAAGTTGAACGAAGTCGTCGGAGTTGTTGTATGACGGGACAGTTGGAAGTGTAAGGAAGTCTAAAAAGTCACGTAGCCAGGATTGAGTGACGTTGTTGTTGTCATGGAAATATGAGCTTTCTTCCAGTTCTCTTGTTACGTTCTCAATCGCTTCTTGTACCTTTGTATCGTAGTAATCAACTTCTTCGTCGATCACTATGGCAACGACTGGCCCGTAGACCTTAAAGTACTCATCTTCCAAGTTGTAGAATGTGACTGCGTATGAGTCATCGTTGGCCAGATTTTTCAGTCGAATTCCTTCTTGCAACTGCGTGCAACCCCAGATAGCAACGCCGAGATAAGCCGCAAACAGCACGAGTGTGATTACTTTCATAGGAATTGAAGTCAGGAAGGGGCCGTACTGGTTCTTGAAGAACTTCATCATAGCGTGATCACTGTCTTCTCTCGGCGGCGTCGTCTCCGATGAACCCCCGGCGCAGAAAATCTTGTATCGAGTTGAAGGAGCCTCTCTCTTCGGTAGCACTTTCATGCAAGTCATACAGTGGCGATTAGCTGCTTCCCGCTTCCCGAAGAGTGTCATACAGGCACCGAAGAACGTGATCTGGTAGGCGTAGTCGAACAACACCGCTATGCCTGTGTAGATGCAGAATATTCTCACTGACGGAAAATACGTGATGGCGCCGATGAAGAATGCCAGGAGGTCGGTAATACTGGTAATGGTGATCGACATAGCAGCCTCTTTGTATGCGTGTCCCATACGTTCCTCAACGCTGAGACTCGGCGACGTCTTACGCCAGGCAGCAATCATTATGAACATATCGTCAACGCCAATACCTACGAGACAAAAATCGATAGAACATATAATCAGCGACACGTTATCGTGATAAGTAATCGGCATTTTTAATGTCAATTGTCAAATTAAAACATTCACCAGTTTCAACAGTAACCGGTCATACTTTGCAATACTGAGCAAGATCTCAGACTTTGATAACGCTTGCAAGTTAATGCCTGGTGTCTTGCTAAATCCATATGCAGGTAATATATGAACACTGCTTAAGGCATCAAATTTTCGATATTCATTTGGTAAATGGTAAATGTGTGTTTCTATTATTGCTCATAGTATACCTAACCGAATTAAAACAAGAAAATGTATTATTGGAATCCATAAAGCACGTTACCCCTATTTCAACCGGATTTTTCCACATTCCCGTTGTTTTTAATGAAATGGATGCAACCAAAGATAGGGAAATAGTAGTGACAAGGCTGGGGAAATTTTTGTCATTCCGCCGTGACATATTTTGACTTATCTAAATCCCGTCACCGAGATAATTATTGTTATGCATTGCAGCAATAGCTGCAATATTGTGGTATTTATCTCACTTCACAGTTTATTGATGTTTGGAAAAAATGACTATGATAACGTGTGTAATTACTTTGACAGTAATGTTTTTCAAAGTGAAACGCGCGTCCACTTGATTCCACCTCGGACTGCAGGCGAATGACTTTTTAACTATCGGAAGAGCATTTAAGTCTACCTGCAGGCCAATGGGTTTAGCAACCGTCACTAGAGAGCTTATCATGAGTTGTAAACATAAAAGCGACAAGGTTTGTTGAAGTCTAAGGTCGACAATGTCAGACAAATGTGTATTGCACAAAATGTACTTCAAAATAAGTCAATGGGCACCACAATAATGCCACGACGAGACACCTGTTGGATTCAGGCCAAATATAATGTTTTGTTGTGTATAGTTTTGTACTTTCGAGTAAAATCATTTGAAATCGTTTAACGTACTCAGGTTTCGAAGTAAATTTAATGATGTATTCATTGGCCGAAACTTTAAAAGAGTGGTTGCCAGTTTGACAGTTTTCTGACCGATATTCTGAGACTCGTAAGACGAAAAGTATTGATTCTAAAATTGAATGAACTCCCACTAGTCACATGGCCTTCAGCTCTGCATTATATACATTGTTAGTGTTGATGCAAGAAAATGAACGCATTGTCCCCAACTTACCGAGAATTAAGAAAGGCATTGAAGCGACGACATTGATAAACGGTAAGCCGATGTAGCTGCCGACACCCAGGGCTGAGATGACCGCCAAACCAGCAGACAGAACGCCGAGCTGACCCAGCCAAGGTTTACTGAGTACCCAGTCGGCCATGATGCAACACAGAATCGAAAATGTTATCAGGACAGTGAAAGTTATCGAGAATAAAGGTATTACACTGAGACTGCTGTCTGCAAGTTCTAGTTCCTGCGTCTGCGACGTGAAGTAGGCGATAGTGATCTCTTCGGAGCCGTAGGCGGACATTTTGTCTAGGAATTCAAGTTCCCATGCTTTGCTTCGCCGCTCGTCATCTGCCGAATCGTACCTTAGTGAATACATCAAATTTATGGCCGTGGCTGTTTTCACAGTTTCTTGGTCGCTCTGAAAATCAATGCCACCCAGAGCATTTCCGATGAAGACAAGTCCGCCTTGAGGTAACCTGTGGACAGGGTATTGCAGAGACATGCTCTCAACATTGCTGGCGTTGTAATCGTAGAGTTGGAGTAAAGCATTTTGGTTGCAAGTCCCGTCCCATTTCCCGCACAAGTCGTCAAACTGGTAAATGTTGCCGTCGTCGGTAGCGTTAATCTCCAAAACGTTAATCTCCAAAACGTAGTCATGGATTTTCAAAACCTCAGAGAAAACATTTTCCCTGAGAACGTCACCGTCGTCTTTTGCCGTCACTATCAGGCGACCGAACCGACCTAGCCTGTTCTGCCTCAGCGGCTGAAATTCATCAACATCATTGAGGGGGAAAAGTTCTTCAGCGCGATCTCTGTCCTTCATAGCCTGGCTGTTCTCCGGAGTGAACAAGTACTCGACGTCCGTGTCTTGCTTGAAGAACGCCATTCCAGCCGTCAGTGCCGCCGCTACAAACAACGGCACAATCAAGAAAGGAACTGGGTTTCTTCCGATGAACTTCCCATATCTATAAAAGACTTTGCCCAGGCGGCTTTCGACACAGTCGTACTCGCATCCACAGGCCATTTTGTCTGTTGTGGTATAGTGAAAGCCGATCTACGGGACACGGCCCTGAGCTGTATAAACAATTGGCATGGTGACCGTTCCGGCTCGCTCAGTTTCACTGAACTCGGGGTCATGAACCCGGATTCGCTTTTGAAAACAACGCACGCGGCGCCGGTACACAATCGTCTCAAGGAGAAACCCCTTAGCATATCGGTCAATGATTTACTTGTGAGTCCCTTCGTTTTCCCCCACGGTCAACTGAATACTATCAATATACTATTAACAGGGAGCTGTTCTAAAGGAAAGTTTTAACGGTTACACGCACGCAATGCTGCCATTCCAGCAAGTAAGGCGTGTGCTCAGAGTTTCAAACTTGTGTTCGTATAATCAAGAAGGAAAAATATGCGGAAGTAACCAACGATTAGAAGAAAAAAACACAAAATCTATAAAACAATTTACTTGAGTTTTCTCGGGCAACACCACAATTCTATAACTATATGCTTCTAGAAGATACCGTTTTATATCACCACACGCTTCGACAGTCACAGATATGACTGGAAATGTCAGAATTTGTAGCTATGCTAAGGTCATAGCTCAGTCAATATAGCCAGCAATGTAAAATTGTGTAAGAAAAGTTTTTGTTGTATTTTAATTGTAATAAAAACACTCTAAGCACACGAAACGAAGCTGTTACAAACATGAATTAGGGAATCTAAATTGTTTTTCCCCGTTTTCCTAACTATGTGTACGTGACAGCTTTTGTTTACGCTGAGATTGATATATTTATGTCGGTTAACAGGACAACCATACTTGTGCGAGAGAACATTAATTGAGAAAGAACGTATTGTATCGAAAATAAGTGAATTATATACAAGGTCACGAGACCACAAGCTCGCATTCTGGGCACATATGCAAGCTGTCACCTTTACATGTAACGTGCCTTCTACAAAAGCGTTCATTGACTTGTTCTCTTTTGAGGGCAGTGGACTTCTAGCTTGTTTCATAGTTTGTGAAATGTAGACCAAAAGCGTGCTACTCCAATGAAGACTGAACATTCGTAAAAATTGATGCATCTTGGCTTCAGTGTGTTTTTAGCAGATCTGAAATACTTTGGCTGAATAGGAAACGAATCCCCATCGCACACACGGGACTTAAAGAAGTGGAATACTTCTCAGGAAGTTTGGAGGAATTTTTCTCAGAATTAATTTTTCAATTGGAGTAAGAAAAAACAGACCATACAGATCGAGACAGCGTTGAAAAAACTGAATAAAGAAACCAAACGTCCAGGTGCACAGCAAAGAAGACGGAAGCAGACCCACACAAAGTCGCTCACATGCAGTCACAAGTGAAACGTTGAGCTCTGTAATGGATCATTATGAGGTGCAATTCAAAGGATCCTATTTTAGGCGATGATTCGTTCATTGTCATCAGTTATAAATTCAAAAAGTTAGTATATACTATGCAATACCGGGAAACGGGGGACACTAGGCTTACATTCACCTGGATTCACAGGAGGTGAATAGAATGAGTAATTCATATAACGGTATTACACATGAAAAGTCTCTGCGCTTGTTGTTGATCCAAACTCCATGGCCATATATTCGATCAGATGGTGCTATCTGATATGTCCTCTGTATCTCTCCTTTTGGTGGGATGGAGCTTGCAGGATTTCGCTGCCGCCGAGGCCTGTGGAATGGAAAGGTCATTACCCTTTGAGTGCTGTAATTTTTCCAACTAAAATTTAATACGTTTCACCATTTCTGTGAATGTTTCTGCTTTTGTTTTAATAATTTTGTAATTTGGACTTATAAGTCGAAGATTTCAAAAATGCAACATAAGAATGAATCAGTGAATGAGAATGAATGAATGCTCAAGTTGTCCGTCAACCTAAATAATAAGCATACAGTGAAGTTCTGACCAATGATGCACATCAGCATTCTGCATTACCAAGTGTAAATCATCATAGGTGTACAAAAACCCGGTCCTATTTCATAGTAAAATGCACAGTAATCTGCAACTTTAGATTTGGCAGTCTGCACATATCCTTCTTATAGCACACGGTACATGAAATTCCAAATAGGAGTTTGAAGAATTGCAAGACAAGAACTGCAAGATTCCTTTGTTTTGGACAAATACCGATCTCATAAAGTGGTCTGTGTGTCTGAACCTGACAAAGCCAGCAAATGGCGTTTGTGATGTCAAATTTAGATGACAACTTGAGCAATGTGACATTCTAAAGTGTGTGATTCACAGGAGTACGGATGTTCGAGTTTTTTGTATTGACCGTCATTCCACTCAACTGGAAAGGTTTAACAGACCTCTCAAAAGTACGCGTAGCATCCAGAATCATGGCGGCACCGCGCGATTACGTTACGCTTCGGTATTTCTCGGTACACCCATTCAAACTTTTCAGGTAGGAGTGCTCAGGGCGAAAATATCGTGAATTTTCTCGACTGTAAGGTCTTTAGTGACCGTGCTTCGTGGTGCGATGTTTTAGAAAAAAAAATAGATTTTGCCAATACAAAATAACTTGATAACCCGCGGCTGGCGCTGGCAGAGAATGTCCGTTATTCAATGTTGAAGGGACGTAAGCTGTAACTTGTGGCAAGTTTTTCAGTTTTCTGCTTCTGTATATCAACTACCGTGTCTGACACCAATTCGTTTGTCATGCTGAAATTTCGAATATTCTTTTTGTCAACACAGCTTGTATGTGTGTAGTGATCATTGTTTATTGTTTACAAATAAATTTTAGTCCGGACTTGAATACAATTGTCAACAATAACAATGTAGATTACACTCATATAGGTTGTGTTGATATGCTAAATACTTGGCATTAAATTACAGTTTAGGGATTCAATGCAGAAAACCACAAAACAAAAGATCTGAAAAAATAGCCAAAAGATACAGCTTAAGGAGCTTTAAGTACTACTTAGAATTTTGTTTTGAAATCGTTCCTTCCTTTAGTTGTCATCAGTGACGGATCGATGTTTCAGGGTTACATCAAGGCATGTGAGTAAACCTATAAAACTAGGCATTAAACAGTAACTTGACCTTTGAACCTCGTTGGCTGACAAGTCATCTATACTTTGCCGGGCAAACTGAACGGAAAATGACATTATTGTCATGAAGCAGCAAAGTTTTGCAGAGCACTGAGATAAAATGGGATAATTGCATCATCCATTTTAATTCTACACTTTCAGATGCAGCTAAGCGTAAAATTTTCGTTCTAGTAATCAACTACACTTAGAAAGATTTTCAAAAAGCTTCCCCCCGCACATTGTATGTAATCGCAGTCCATTTATGTATCTGCACAGTATGTACAAAAAATAGCGCGGCCATATACCTTCATTTCCGTGATATGTTTTCGCTTAGAACGTCAGAATAACCATCGCAAAGCATCACTGACAGCCAGTCATGAATGCTTCACTCTATGTCATCTCAAATACCAGACGAGAGAAGGTCGTTCGGCCGAAAATTGTCATCCCTGATCGTCACTTGGTCCAAATTCTTGCATTTTACTAAAGAGCAGGGTGGAGCAAGACGGACAGACAGAGAAATACAGAGACTGAAAGAATGAGAGACAAAAAGTGACAGAGCTGAATTGAAGTACAGGCGCTGTACATGGGATGTTTGTTTTCCTGACCCCATTCCAAGTTTGTCTATTTAAAGGCGGAGCCTCTCTTTCAATGGGCGCGAAGCTATGGCGGTGTTCATCGTGTAATTAGTGGACACCAAACAGGCAACACGCGGGCACACGCTCCAGAAAATGCCACTTTTTAATTTTTTCCGATCGCAAAAACGCTGACAGACTGCCAAGCGGTTAGCACAAAGCTGCTGCCGATCAAACTCTGTGGTTATATTCAAATTCTAACGCGACTGGAAGACGATTTTTTTAGGAAATTTAAGCGTTGGTAGTGGGGAATCAATGACCGTTGGCGATTTGACAGACCGTCATTCAAACGCTTGTATAAACTCTGTTTGCAGGATTAGCAAAAGGTGGACAAAAGGTTTGGATCAGTTTGTGTAATTAATGTTATAGAAAACAAACATCGTACTGGCCAAGTGTTTGACTGGGAGTAGAACTCCACTAATGCGAGAACCTGGGATTGAAAGTTGCGGCTTTAAGAACACCGATTTCTTTTTCAAGTTTCACAATACTTTACAAAAATTGTAAATATCACATGCATGAATTTCAAACTTTATTTCTGTCTCTAATCCACCTTACATTGGTACTTGCTTTTGCTTGACCTGACGATGAGCCGTAAGTACAAAACCGTTCATGAGCTATATCATCGTTGGCCTAGTGTCTTTTATATTTCTGTAAATATTGATATTTGTTATCTTTACATTGCCATAGAGGGGACGCCATTTTGTTTATTTACCCTGAGAGTTGCCATGTCAACAGTCGTCGCGCGTGTGACATCGCTGTCATGCCACGCGCTCACTACGTGTTCGGGGGATACCGTGCACAGTGCCGGCGCCTTGCGAACGGCAGAATGTTCGCTAGAACTTGACTCAAAAAATACCATGCGAAAACATTTCAAGGCTCAACATGTTACTTCCATAATTTGCAACCAGAAATACCCGTGTTCCTCGAAGCCCTTCAAGTTTTTACGTCGGCGACATCGCTTCGCAGGCGGGGAGCGGCAGCCATTTTGTTGTTTACGTTGTTTACTAACAAACTGCTAATGTAGTTCGGGAAAACTCTAAAACTGATGACGTTCATCGTGCATATCTTGACGTTTACTGTGAAATATCACGGCTGATATTTTACGCTGAACGTCACTAGGATGTAGCAGTATGGGCATAGGTATATGATAATATTTCTTATATGTCAAAGTGATGATAAGGAACTCGAAAGTTGCACCACAACATAAATATTGTATTGAAAGAAGCTACCACATTACATTTTCATTTTTCACAAAGTGGCATTTTTTTCTTGCCGGCGTATTCAAACTTCTGATTTTCTTTAATTTTATTCATTGTTACTGTAATCGAACATTACCGATTTGGCAAAAACAAGTTTGCGTATATATACATAGCTTATAATTTTTTTTATATTGGCAGGGAAAGAGGCTTGCCACCTCGGTTATAAAGATTTTGTTGGTAAAATTTGTGTTTTTTACATTGCGGATCCTTGAAGAAAGTGTTGAATGTAGTGAATTTGATAATTGCATGAAGGGAAAACTATTGCGAGACGCAATTGGATCTAATTTGTAACAAAGGTTACCGGTGTGATTCTTTAACGCTTACGTTTCGAAGCCCGAGTTTGGTTTCTCATTGGTTGCCAAGTGTTTTCTTTGTTAAATTTGTGTTTGTGATACTTTTCTGTGGCAGCAATGTTCCTTCTTGCAATGAATCTAGGATATAAACATTTGTTGCCTTGTGTAACTGGATAACGACCTAATTTGTTTGTTTCTTATTTCGTTTATCCTTGTTTCTACACAGGTTTAAAAGTTTACCATTTCTCTGTCTTCGCTGGTGATTTGCCCCAGAAAACTTTGAGCGAAGCCAACAACGCATTCCTAACCCCGCACCGTTCCACCAGTTTGCATTTTTTGGAAAATAGCCAGGTCTGCAAATGAATGATATGCCCTGGCCTGAAACTGATTTCCACTAATCGATTTTTACACCCCTGTTTTTCTGTAACATCATAGGTACTGGGCACAGAACAGCTTTGTTTCTGGCTATGACGACCTGTGATTGGTCAATTTCTGGGCATACATTAAAATGCTCGACTTTTATTTTGTACGACGCTCTGCACGTTTTGTTAAGAATCAACGATCCCGTGGGCTTGCTGCTGCAATTTCGTCTGCATCGATGCTGTTCCATTCTCAAAGTGAAACGGTAACAATTTTCTACCTCATTTTATCATTTTTACAGAAAGTCACCTTGTCTACAAATCTTTGTATTTGTTTATATAGTTTTCGTTAACTTACACATGTTTTCTTAAAACAATCCTGGTAAGGTAGTATGCGCCTCGAAAGTGAAAGACTAAAACTTTTGCTCAAACTTTCCTTAAGGAAGTTTTCAACCATTCTCTTTCAAAATCAAAAATAAAAATCGGGGTCATCGAGAAAATTTTGGTACTAGAGAAACATATAACTCAAGATTTTTACCGATATTTAAAATTCAAAATGGCTGCCATCCCTGTTTTAACTCTTTGGAGAAAAATATGTTTCGAATTTCGAAAACTGAGCCGGTGAAAAATTTGCCTACACCAAGAGCTTTAAAACGAACCCCGAGAAGTTGTATATCAGAAAAGAATTGTAAAAGTCTGAGCCTCCGAAGATCTGTTCCTGAGGCGCGTTCTACCTTAACCCTTTCACCACCATGGTTTGTCCCAAATTCATTGTTTTCTATGGTAAAGTTGGACCTGTTTACAGGGAACTGGGGGTGAATGGGTTAAAGGACTTTCCCCCTTCTTCATACTCTTCTTAAGTCGTTGAATATAGCGTTGGATTATTCACTTGTTTGAATTTCAATGTTTGTGTAAGATATCAATCGCTCGAAAATTCCTCTGTAGATTCTCTCGAGTTAAGGGTGTCTCTTCTCTCTTTACCGGCGGATTATTCGTCTTGTAGAAATACCAGCTGAATTTCATGTTCTTGGACAATAGAGTGATACATCAAAGTACTGTCTGTCGCAGTAGATAAGACATACACAGAATGTTTAAAATTACTTTCAAAAAGCATTGCATATTGAAATTTATCATGTTTTTCATTTTGTTATCGACTGTTTAACTTTCTCAGATGTTGATATTGTAATAACGAAATTACGGTCATTTTATTCAGAGATGGGCAACACAACCAGCAAGGCGATCCCAAAGAGACGTGTGGTGGACCACGACCCAAGTCTCCCAGTACATCGGAAAGTAGCAATTGTTGGTATCGGCTGTCGCTATGCCAACGGCATTGATGACGCTCAGAAGTTTTGGAAGATGTTAGTGGATGGTATGGACTGTACGTCACCGCCTCCCGACGACAGGTTTGTGGCTTTTTACAGCTTCCATAAACAATCAGTCGACAATTACAGTCTCCTGACAGGCAGGGAGGCAGAGAAAGTAGGACAATAATTGTAACAACTGATCACTCATTATATAGTACGCCGCGCTGGCATGGCAGATATATTTTTTCTATTACTGTAACATAATGTACCATCTAGATGAGAACTATATGCTATAATTCATTCCTAATCAAGATAAACCTACCTAAGAATGTGTCACTTTTTATTGGCACTTCAAAGGCTAACACCCCTCCCTTAAATCCTTAGTTTATTATTTGCAGCCTTCTACAGAACAGTATTGTTGCCTGCTCCGATCCCCGTTCGAAGTGTATGCCGCTTGACGTGGACACGAACATTGTTTTTCAGCTTGCTGTTTTCAGCCAGGTCGCTCTAGACATTTTTCCTAGTGTACGCATACTTTTTGCTTTCTTGTTGTGCTTCTGTGCGTTTTTTTTGCGAAAAGTTATTTTTCGCATGGGCGATGTTTCGAGTTTCACCTTTGTCCCATTGTCTTGAGAGTACGTTTCGTCTAGTCGAATATTCCGGTTTTTTTTATTCTCGCTGTAATGACTTCTGACCCTTTATTTTGATCCCCTGTTTCTCCTGCTGAGCCAGTTTGATAGCGAGATGAATACCACCACCATACATGGAATCACGAGCCCGCGATGCAGTCACACGAACGAGGAATAGGAGGATTATATATTTATCACACACATAGACCCAGTTTTCCGTATGACATTTCATGCTAACGCTGGGAAAGAATGTAAGAATATTTAAAAAGAATCCATGCGCTGGTGTTATACAATCATGGATAGGTCACAGTTGACTTGGCCGTGCTCAGCTCTGCCTGCGGGGGTTATCATCGAGCCCGCTGAAAGTTCTAATAGCATCTCTCGTTCGGTTTTTTGTTGGTACGAATCAAGCGGAAATACTGAAGACCAGGGATTTTTACGGCGAGGAATTTAGTTGGTACGTACTATAACATCAACGTGAACTGGACGTGCAAGTGGAATGTCGCGACATATTACACTCAGCCGCGTTGTTATTTTTGTCAATATTCCAACACCATTCAAAGAATTATGTTTTGCGAACCAGAAGTTTTCAAAATTATCAAGGTTTATGTTGCTGAAATTGTCAATTGTATAATCAATATTTTACGAATATAATGATCTTGTTTAAATATAATGAAGAACGATGTTCGGCTCTAATTTAAAAATCGGTACGACTATACGAACAACGAATATCTGATGAACGCTCGTCGCTTCCTCAGCTTGATTGTTGACAGCCTTGGCAGTGCTGATAATGATGTTCAACTTTCATCTTGTCAGTGTTGCTTCAGAAAACATCCCTGCTGCTGCAAGCGTCTTGGGTTATCGTCTATACTGCTGTTGTTGGACATTGAAAAAGGCTCTTTGGGCGAGGTAGACAACACAAAATGTCGGCAATATAACAGCGTCAGTGTTGAAGAGAAACAAACAATTCATCGCAAATCGAAGACGAAAAGACACAATGTCAGAAACAGTTCTAGTATTGACGTCATTTTGTATTGTACACATATATTTAAATACCACATATTTCCCTATGCTTCATTATCCTCCCACTTTTGCAAATCAGGAATTTTTGTTTGTTCGTTTTGTTTTGTTTTGTTTGTTTATATTGAAAGTAGTCAAGGTCCCATCTCCACAACTGTGGAATATTGATTCGTCGTGGTCGTATAGCAATATTGTGACGTCATACTACTGGGATAACTGGGTCTATGTATGTGATAACTTCTAATATCTCACTTGTAAGACCTGTTACATGTAGCTTCGGCTATAGCAGGAAGACGTAACTGCATGCTTCGTTAATTCTGCCTCAGCTTTGTCGTTTCCCTGCTGACAGTGTTACCTTGTGTCGACTTAACCTGAGCTTGTTGTTAAAATTACGATCGCTTCGCAGCTACCTCAATTATCACTTATTTAATGATTAACAAATTGGATGGATAATCAGTGAAAAGAAAAGCTTCTTTGTCCCGTTAGAGCCCCTATGTGCTAAATTTAGCGCTCGAAGAGCAGTTGGGGAAGCAGAAACGATTGTTTGTTTCGCTCCATATTTCGTCTGATGCTTCGATCTCTCAAGACACTTCTACTTTTCGTGGGCCGCTGACACTATTAGGGTTTCTTATTCATCAGCTTCAGATAAGTCTCTTACCTTAGCCAGAGTAAGGGCCAATGGTGTGAGAGCAGTTTCAGCTTCATGGGCTTTATTCCAGGTATATCTCTGCCTGATATCCTGCAAGCAATGAAATGAAGATCTTATCACCTGTGGCAACATCCGGGACATGTCCCCTGGCAGAGTTGTATGTACTTTTCGGGGTCAGTTGCGTCGTACAAGCCCAGGTGCAATGCAGTTGTAGGTTTGATTCTTTAACAGAAAGAAACAATACAGTCTAGGCAGTCGTGTAGGTTATCTTTTCTGTTAGTTTCGGTTACTTTTGTCAATTTCAACCTCCTGCAGACCGTGGAAATCTGATAGACATGTAGTTTCTGTCTCGAAAGTACAGTGTTATGTTCCTGTAAATAATACTTATCTTCGAGATGAAATTACTCCAGTCCATCTCCCCAGGCTTGACAATTGGTTCCATTTGGTTTGTTTTGATTGTAAACGGACTTCGTTGGAGGGGCAATCTGAGAATGTTTTGCTTATTTGTAAGAGTCTACAAAGCCAGTAACTGAGGACTCAGGAGAGACTGTGGGCCATATAGTCCTTAGAAAAGACCCCTCAAGTGAGAGAAATATTCTCATACAGCTTCGTAATTGGCATATAGTTTGCCTCGCGAAGGTACGCATTATCTATAGAAATGGAAATCTTCGAGGGATTTTCCATTTCAGTATATCTTAGATTGCGTGGAAGAAGACTGCACATAAGGGACTGGTCAGTTTCTTCAGCCTGGGGGGGGCCGGTGGATTCATGGGGGGGTCACCCTGTTTTTG